>JASSUY010046999.1:0-58251 GCA_032466535.1 Forpus xanthops | reverse complement strand
TTTTTTTTTGATACCCCCCCCCCCATTTTAAACAGTTTCACTTTCTAAACAAACTGCTTTCCAATTGTCTCTTCATTAAATTGCTTGTTATTACTCACAAAAAAAATAAAATCAAAAAAAAAAGAGAAAGTGCTATTTGAGTCTTAAGATAATTTCTTTTTCCTCTGAAAAACTGCCTGATATAGCTTTCTTTTATTCATTTTTACATAAAGCTGAAATGAAACCTATCTATCTCTTGTAAGGATACTGGGTTACTCGTTTTGGTGTTTGGCAGTAGGCAAGATGCCCACAGAAGGTGGTGGTGACACACTGGAACTGTAGTGCAGAAGGTAAACAACCTTCTAGATGAAATGGAAGGCATATGGAGAGCTCCTACTAGAATCTTTTCATATTTATATACAAATATAATATATATTAAATATAATATAAAAATAGCTATATTCTTTTTCTCTGAAGTTACCATAGAAGCTTCTCTTCGAATCCTCACCCACTGCAGGCAAACAATGTGTTTCCTAAACTCCACGCAACTATGCTGTCTTTTCACTCCCTTACATTATCCCCAGCCCATTTCTTTAGAAACCCACTCTTCTCCTTAACAGACTCCTTCCCTTCTGTCAGAGTCAACCCCGAAAGGTTATGCTCCAAAACCTGCAGCATCACAGCATCCGTTATCGTGCTATTTATTAGGATGTTGCAAATAAGTCTATGACAGTGGTAAATGAGACGGGCAGAAGCAAAAGGCTGATTAAGAAAGAGGTGACAGCCTGGTCCTCTTCCCATTAAAAATCAAGGACAGTTCGGCAATTGATTCAGCAACAGGAGAAGCTGCAGAGCCTTTAGATACACACTTTGTAGTCACTACCTGTGAAACAAAGCATCTGCACACTTGCACAGAATCAGGACCGAGTCCTACATCCTCGCTTTTATTAGAAGCTTGCCTGATTTGTGGCAGGAACTTTTCAAACATGTGCTTTATTTTTCCAGTTTCTATGAATTTCCCCATTTTCTAAGCCTTTCCGTACTGGCTGGTAGCTCTGTAACTGAATGACCTCTCTCTGAGGTTACAAAAAGCTTCTTCATCAAAGCGTACATTTGTGTAGTTCTCTTTCAGCAGCCATGCTGCCATCATCATCTAATTCCTCCCTCACCTAGTTTAGCCTTTTTATCGACAGACCTATAGCAGCACACCAGAGTATCTGGGAAGAGGAAAATGGGAAGAGAAATTTAAATGAAGCTTTATACAAAAAGCTGCACCATTACCCGCCTGGCTGGGATCTCTATTTTCTGCAATTCTCAGTATAACAGTTTAATAAACCCACTTTACCCCTATTCAATAGTTTAACAGCACTATTAAAGCTCTTCCAGTTTTCTTTTTTAGTGCTATAATTTGTTATTTTTTTTATCTAACCTATTTTCCACTAAGCTAAAGTACTAATAGCACAGACCTTACTACTCAAACACAGCTTCAGTCAGAAACAAGTGGAATGGCATAGTAGGGATAGAAGAGCCAGGCAGGATTTCCGCACATAGCATTCTACATAAACAGGTTTCCGACAAGTATTCCAGCCCAGAGAATGCCAGAAATCCCTTTACAGGAGGGGAGTGTTCCTTGCTATGTTTGGTATTGGCGTCTGTTCCTTGCTCCAGGTTGCAAGAGGTTTCTCGGAGCAGAAAGCAATCTAATTCTCTTTGGTACTGTTTCTCTCTCCTTCCTTGTCCACTTCCATGCTTTTTGGTGCCAAATGCTTGCTTTATAACTGGGGAATAACAAAGATCTAATGATAGGACACATGCAGAGGCAAAGGCTAGCCTCAAAAAGCAACCAACACGCTTGGCTAAACTGGTAACACCTTCCTGCGGGTTTGGTTCATCCAGCAATACAATCAAACTGTTTCATAGTACAATACAGTCCATCACCATTTGGTTACATTCATTCAACTCCTCCTCAGTATTCAAGCTTAATCCAGCTTTCCCTCCCTAGTACTAATTTTAACTGCTTTTACTGTTTTTAATGATCAGCTCTATCAGCATTTATTCATTTTCCTCTGAAGCTCTGGTTTCCACAAAATAGTGCCATAAAAACCTACTGAACATTTACTTAAAATAGCACATCATATCTGTTGGAACTTTTTATTTTCTTTATCGAGTGAAGTTGCCTTCTGAAGTCTTAGTTCAGTGATATCTCTTAAATCAATAGCCTGGTAGTGCTGAATGCAATCGTGATCTCCCCCCAAACACACTTTAAATGCTATGAAGATGAATGAAAATAGAACACCCCAAAACAACAACAACAAAATCAGCTTAATATTCCTCCTCCTGCAAAAGGAGTTCTATTTTTTTAGGTCTTTTAATCTTCTAAAGAGTATTACCTTCCAGGTCTGAGATTTGAGAGACTCCTCTATTCCTGGCTAGTGATTGAGGGGGTGTACCAGTCCAAAATGATCATGGTCTCAACTCAGACCACTATAAAATCAACACAATACAGAAATATCTATGAAGTAGATACACAAGTTTGGCTGACAATGTACTAAGACTTCAAAATTGAAAATGGTTACAAATTCAAGACATTATAATTCAAGATGCTAAACATTATCACCTGAATTAAAATCAAGGCACTATGGGTTTTGTTGTTGTTGTTAAAATGACCCTGAATCAGTTCTAATTTTTGAAGGAGAATAAAAAGATTCCAACGTATTTTAACAAGTTACAATTCTCACCACAGAGAAAGTGGTTAAAAAGTGCCCAAAAGGTTATTAAATGTAAATATATTTTTGTGCAAATTACTCCTATAACTGAAACATTCTTGAAAATTACGGTCATTTTTTTTTTAAACCTTTTACATAAATATTTCCAACTATGAACTATATCAAAAGATAGCTTTGGGGAATAAAATTCCAAACCATCCACAAGAAAGCAGTGCAAATTCCTATTTGTTTTTCAAATAAAGCGATGAATCAATTATGAAATGATGGATGATATTCATGAATCTGAATGTCCTGAACCCTGATGCATGATCACCAGTTCAAACAGCTTCATCAATAATTTAACCTCGAGAACAACTAACCAACACACTAAACCTCACCGAACAAACCCTGACGTCACAGACAAAGCACAAACAAGAGACTTGTGCCCACATTAAGGGTGAAAACAATGATGCATCGTTGTAAACAAAAGGGTAGAACAGAGGAAAACATTAGGCTGAGTATGGCGTGAGAATTTAGGGAAACATATTCAAACCTACAAATAACAGATTACATTTTCATGCATCATATAAAATATTTTGCTCTTTCTCCTTTTATGCAGACATATACACAATATTTTACAGCATCTGTACAACAGAGAACTGGATTTCACACAACATTTTCAAAATATTTACTGTCCTATAATCATCTGAAAAAAATTAGATGGTTTTTGGACTATATTCCTGGCATTTGTTTGTTTTTTTTTTTTCTTCTGCTAATTCAAACAATTGCTCCAAGTCCATTTTAATACTTTAAAAATGTACAGGATTGATAAAAAACCCAATATTTTCAGCATCCCTCACATTTCAGTCACATTTTGAGATTTCACCTGGACAAATCAACACATGGCAGCAAATCCTTTAGAACAAGAAACTGGGGCAACTATCAAAGTTGGCCACGTCCCCATCATCATCTTGTGGCTTTTCCTAACAGATTCCAGAAGTTAAAAGCTGATCTCAACACTGTGGTGTTAGAAAGCCTTTGTACTGCTACCTCTGTAGCCTCAGTGCAACTGCTGGTGGAGCAGCCACCTCCTGGTAGTTCGGTTCAAGAAGCGGCAGAGCCCCATGCTATTGTGGTTGCACTTTGGAAGGATCAGTCATCTTGTCAGTTCTGTGTCGAGAAAGTGGCTGCTGCTGCTGCTGCTGAGACTGATGCTGCTGGTGGTGGGACTGAGTAAAAGTGCTTTGTTGTAGTGGGAAAGCAGCAGAAAGGATAAGCTGAGCTGACTGATTTCCATGAAGTAACCTGGATGTCTAGAACACGAAAACAGAAGATGATTACTATTCCTGCTGCACTGAGAAACGGCAGGCCTGGTGACTTTCTACCTTTTCATAAGGGCTCAGTCAGACTAAATTTCTGATTTGGTCATTTATGCTGAACAAACAATGCAAAGATTAGTTCATACTAATAAAGTTAATTAGAGCATCTGACCAATTACCAAAGCAGCTGTAAATGGTCTTCATAATTTCCCATGACAATGGGTAGGAACACATGGCAATTTGTCTCCGGTTCAAACCACAAGAGCATAACAGGGCTTAAGGAATTCATTTGAACAAATACAGGTGGCTGATATTGCAATCACATGGAAAAACAGTGCATGACTTGGAACAGATCACATTTATGCCCACGCAGTCAAAATGAACACTCTAAGAACCTGCTGCATTTGCAGACTCAAATGTCCCCTTTGGAGAAGATTTATTATTGCTGGAAATACTACTTAGTTTTAATATTAACCTTCTTAGAACCAAAGAAGAAAAGCAAGCAAGGATAGCTAAAAATGCACTTGGATATCTCAATCCTGAAACATGTTCTGCAACAGAAATTAAACTACGTTAACTGGTGCATCTACACAATCAGATTGTAAGAAGGGTCAGTGAGCAGAGGCAGGAAAAGCACTTTCTCCCTTCTTAAAGAGCATTTGCCCAGGGACGCTGCAAATGCTCCATCGCTGGCAGTGTTCAAGGCCGGGCTGTACATAGCCTTGGGTGACATGGTTTAGTGGGAGGTGTCCCTGCCCAGAGCAGGGAGGTTGGAACCAAATGATCTTAAGGTCCTTTCCAGCCCTAACTGTTCTATGATTCTATGATTCGCTTCACTTCAAATTCTAGCACTTCAGTATTTTGAATACAAACTAGCAACTTTTGCTTAGAAAGAAATTCTAGAACAGGAACAAACTTTTGGAGATCTTCATCTTCCACAAATCTTCCGTTTCAACAGAATTAGGTCAAAATTGTTCAAACTTTTACATTTAGAAACAGATACAGACACTACCAACCTGCTAAACAGCACTGGTATTACAGTATTTATCTGACTTGTCAGAGAACACATTCAAGTCTGTGCTCTGGTTGGATTCAATTTGAGAATCTCTTACTATGTAAATAAGAGCTGAAATTCAAATCACTAGGTATCCTTCATCTATCCTTTTGAAGAGTCAACCTGACGCTGAAAAGCCTTCGCCTGATGCATGACCAAAATTGGTACGCTCCCATGATAGAATTTCAACAAGTCAGTATTTTCTGTCAATGACACAGTGAAAGAAAATTGTATTCAGCTCTAAACTGAACTGTAACCATTCCTTGTGCATAGAAATGTAGATTAAACCTCCAATTACTGCATTTGCATATATCTCATCTATGCACACAATCCCAGATTTAGTGCAAATGGGAGAGCACAGACAGAAGTATTTGCAAAATCAGGATTTTTAATTATTATGCTCTTAAAAAAATAGAACAAATAAAAATTAAATTGACATTCCCAGAGTAGTTTAAGAGTGCTAAGAATGTGTGCAAAGCACACTGTAATAATTAATATACATTTCATCTTTGGAGAAGGCAACATCAGAGACCAAATTAACCCACATCCTCTTGGAGACACTTCCTCTCTGATTTTCTAGCTACCACTACATCTCCCTCACCAGCATCACCTGCTGGGTGATCTGTGTGCCAGCAATTAACTGGAATCAACCAATGGCAATAGATTTTCCATCAGTTCTTTCTGGTTTCTGGTTCTTTTCAAGATTTCCTATCTCTAAAATCCTTGGGTTTTGCTTTCCTTCCCTTCTCTTTTGATCCAATCTCTCTTCTTTCTCCACTAAACCAAGGTTCTTCTCCACTCTCTGCTTACTTGCTGCTGAGCCTCCCCTGTTCATGTCTCAAAACAGATGTTCATGCCTCATGTTATGGGACGTCTTGTTTTAGGCTGCATGCTGCTTTCCGGATCAACCAATTCTGAGATCATCTCTCATACTTTCTTCCATTAATATGTGAATGCAAAGAAAATGCAAACAGTTTTAAGGGGAAACATCTGTTTCTTCATCCCATGCTCAAGCAAGAACAGCAATTCAAAGATATAAAATAAGGCAAATAAGTACAACTGCAGGAAAGACTATCTCTCCTGTAAGTAATAAGATTCTAGAGAATGGCTGCCGAGTAAACTTAACTCATGCATCACATTTGTTCATGGGTTACTATTTTAAGCACTCTGCTTTCAGATAAAGCACCCCCAGGATAAACTAGCAACAGTGGAAACGTCAGAACTTGGACAACTTTATGGAGAATGCTGCATTACCTGTAGGAACTGCTGGGTGTGCTGGGTCAGCTGTGGCTGAGCTGGTTGCTGAACTGTGGTGACCTGCTGCTGATGGTCTTGCTGACTCTGCTGCTGCTGCTGTTGTTGCGTTACTGACAAAGTCTGTGGCTGCTGCTGTTGAGCAGCAAAAGTGGGATAAGCTGTCACCACCTGTCCCATAAACATAGTACTTGGTACCATTACTGCTCCACATGCTACTGGAGCTGTGACAAGTTTTGTTACAAATTGCTGACCTTGAGAAAATCTGTTAAAAGAAAAAAGGGAGTCCCTTTTAGGAAAAAATCCATACCAAGCATCACATGCCCTTAAGAAATGCAGTTTTGTCAGGTTCATACTCTGCTCTAACACCATAGGCTTTGGTAAGCCTGCAAACATGCTATTTTGGGAAAAGCTTAGTTTTACAGTTGTATCCATATACAGGTAATAAGTCACATGATTTTTTTTTTTTAATGCTTCATTATAGCAAGTCATCAGACTATTGCTCTTGAAGATTTACCTGATTTGTCTATCCTGTGTAAAAGTGGTTACTGCAGCAGCATTCTGGTTGTTGTTCTGTGGTAAGCTAGAAGGAACCTGGACCACATTTCCCGTCGTTGGCTGAGAAATCACCATAGTGTTATACAAAGGTGCCGAGACGGTGTTCTGTGACTGGCTGGCAAGAGAAGACTGCTGATTGTGCCCACTAAGTACATTTTGCTGATTATGCTGAAAAGAAAACATACGATACTGTAATTTGAAAATACACAGGTATTACAGCTGTCCTCCTCATTGTCATTGCCCATACTTTACAACTGGCCCCCAGACCTCTGAAAATCTCCTACATTAACTTCTCCATCTGTTCAGGGTTTGATGTATTTCCTGATTTTTTCAGCTACTTGCACATTGTTTATTCAAGATCCTATTTTCCACTCCTTTAGCATCTCTATGCCAGAATTAAGACTAAAAAGCTCACATCACATCAATCTATTTCTTACTTGGTACTATCTTACTGCTGGGATGGTAACACTGTCCACCGCTAGTCTGCCTCTTCACAAACGTTGAAAGAAAGTATGGAATTTGGGTAAAAGTAAAGAGGGTGCCCACCAAGATGGGAGATATAAGGAGCCTCCATACACAAATGATCAAGTCTATCAGCTTGAAGAAAAGGCTTTCTTTGCAGATTGACAGAGGACTTTGACTTCATGTATGACTGAGAGGATGAAAAGTGAATTGCTGCTCAGTGTGTTTCTTAGTGTATGAGCCGGGTGGCAAGTTTGAGAAACAAACATAATGACATATCACAGAAAGTAAAGCTTTAGAACTCACTATGAGGTACTGTGGATTTCAAAAGTTTACATGGAATAGAAAGAAACTGAATAAACTTACAGAAGAAAAAGGCCATCACATTACAGATGTCATACACCTCGGGCATCTGACTGAAATTGTTCAAGAGTAGAAAAGTAAACTGCAGAAACACCAATATATGCTTGTCCTGTTCCTATGATTTTCTAGTTATTTGCTGTCTGGACACCAGATTTCAAGCTCACCTTGTTATCTATGTTATATGTTCTATCAACAAAAAATCAACAGACATTCAAATGAAGGTAAGCTAAAAGTTTGCCTGATACTGGTCTTTCAAAAAAGCTACTTACTATTTGTTTACATGCCTAAGTCTTAGATAAAAACAAGATCTGAAATTGCATTATCAAGGACATGAATACATTTCAACTGAAAACCAGGAATGTGAAATTAATACAACTCAAAGGACATCGTCACAAGAAAAATTGGGAGGAGAATGTCACGGAAGCAACTGTTGAGTTTCAGCTGTTTTTCAGCATGTATTCGATCCAGCCACATGGAGTATTTTACCTGTGTTGCAGTACTCTGCAAAGGCTGTTGCTGTATCATGTGCGAAGTACTTATATGGCCAGTGTTCATCCCACTTTGAGTCTGATTAGTCTGAACAACTTGACCTTGCATGTTTATTGGTGCAAGCTGCGGAACATGTGAAGAATTTCCTGAAGCAAGCTGCACAGAACCAAAGTTGAGTCCAGAAGTTGACTGCTGCAAGAACATCTTAAAGAAAACAATCTACGAGTTAGCTTTTAAACCAAATCTGATAATTGTTCAAGGTGTTTTAGAGTAACTAAATTTCATTATTAAAATCACTGTAAGATAACAGTGATTAATAATTCAGTTTCATCTTTAGTTTCATAGAAGGAACAGACGGAATAGATGATCGCCAGAGGTCCCATCCAACCCTAACAACTCCGTGATTCGGTGTTCTTAGTTATCAGAAGCATTGAAACAGCACTGCAATCACCAAGATCAAAAGACTCATCTCCCATATAGGGTCACTATTCAGAGATTCTACTGTATCTGGTAAGAATCCGAATCCTGATTTCTAGAGTCCTAAACAATAAGGTTTAACATTAGTTCTTAAAGAAACTGTGTTATTTAGAGACTAAATCGTAATGTAGTCTACAACTGTCTAAAGACAAACCATATTTGAGATCACATTTCTCCTTGTAGGATAGAATCTCCATCTGAACTTTCTCGCATTGTTGTAATAATCTGAATTCAGCACAAAAATAGTTGAGGCCTTACAAGAAGTTAGGCCAAGACTACAAGAAGACAGGGCAATAAAGTAGCATGCATGTGTGGCACTTAAGATATTTTTCCTAGTTTCTACAGTTCTGAATAAGGTCACTCTACAGTGCATGGGAAGAGGGCTATGAATCTATCCTTTTGAGGTACCTATAGGCAGTCTACTACTCACAAGCTTATGCTAGACAAGATAAAACACTGAAAATGGCAGACACCAGAAACTCCTACACGTCAACAAAATTTAAGCAACATACTCAATACTTCCAGAAAGTATTATTTTTTTACTTTTCATTCACCATCCATGATGAAAATATATTCAGATTATTTCCTTAAGGGGTACCTCATTTTGGGGGGTTATTTTTTTTTTGTTGGTTGGGGTTCTGGGGTTTTTCTTTGGTTGGTTTTAAGTAGAAAAACCCAGTAGGGTCATTCTTTTCTTCCAAAGAGAGCTGCTGAAAGGACAATGCCAAAAATCAAACTTAGAAGAAAAAATATACTGGTAAAAATACAGAAATCAGGTAGTCAGCTGCTAGGCTGAGTAATTCATCCTCTAGATTCCTTGTCTTTCTGTCTCAGTAACTATGTCAGTACTTCAACCAAGAGGGTCTGAAGGATGATCACAGCCTGACAGTTGGGACATTTTAAGAAACAAAAGGTATGAATTGGACACTCTCGAGCTAAGAGGAAATAAACACTCATCTTGCATATTTTTGATTAATATTCTAATTGCTGCAAATCTTTGCAAGAAGTAACAATCACTGCATCCTTTTATGCTGAGGTTTAGGCCTAAACTAGGCTTGAGCATCTCAGTACTGAAGAGATACACTGAGGCACTTACAGATATATTCAGAACCAAAATGTCAGTATCTGACAGTATCACCACCTGAACCAAAATCTTAGTACCCCAGGAAACAGTAGCTTAGATGCTATGGATTTTAGGGACATTAGGTCCAGATGGCAGCTGATGGGGATAGGGAGGATCAGTTTGTGGAATTAAATGCCCAATAACAGATGCCTAAATTCGGATCAGATACATTCATTCAGATACAGCTCAAGCCTATAGGAGTTACACCAACTCACCTGGAGTCCTTGACCATGGACAATTTGAAGCTGCTCTTGGATCTTGCGCAACTCTTCCTGCTGCCGATGAATATTTGCTTCTATCATGCGTGTTCTTTGTTCTAGCTGGTCCTTCAGATGTTGCATAGCTCCTAGCTGAGCTGAAAACTGAAACACAGGCTGTGGTGAAATGAATAAATGAAAAGCTGAGCAAAAATAATTACATTTACAAGCAGTAAATACACTCCTCCACAGTAGCAAAGAAATGAAGCACTGCTTTTTAAACTGCTAGTACCACAATCTGATGACAAATTCATTAGCATGAAAATGCCACAGACCTCATATTTAATTTATTTTTCATATTTAGTTTATTGATGCATCAGAATTGGTGAACTAAAAAGTATAAGTACACAGCAGAAGAAATTAACTGGTATGCAAATCATCAAGACTACAAAAAGACTCAGTAATTTGCACAGCACCGCAGATGTTAAAGCTCTCTCAGGTTAGAAATTAGACGTGTACCAGTTTACCAAAAAATCCACCCAGAGCTAAAACATACAAATTACTTGGGAATACCCTCAATCACAAACTGTTGGAGGCTGAGCGCACAGAGGAGCTATGTTTGCCACTTCTATTTTTCACCAGACATCTGCTGTGGGCCAGAAGTCAGTGCAACCTTCTGATACTTATATCCTCTGTAGCACCTTCCTTCCCTCTAGTAGGTCAACTGTCTGGCCCAACTTACTGAGGGTGCACTTGATTCCCTCATACAGATCACTGGTATTAAACAGAGCTGGCCCCATTACTGAGCTCTGGGCAGTACCACTTGTGACGAGCTGCCAACTGGATTTAACTTCATTCACCACAACTCTTTGGGTCCAGCCACCCAGCCAGTTTTTTACCCAGTGAAGAGTACACCTGTCCAATCCATGAGCAGACGGTTTCTCCAGGAGAATAAGACTGTTTGAAAAATAATAAACAAAAAACCAACTTCATACATACCTGGGACATTCCAGACTGGAGCTGTAAAGTTGCAGGCTGAGATACTGTTGGCTGTGCTACTGGTTGTCCAAGAGACTGGGAGCTTAAAGACTAGGATTGAAAAAATGGTTCCATAACTGGAATGAACTTCCTACTTGACATGAAGTATTTCCTTACATAAAGTGTCAGTTCCAAAATAACTTCATGTGAACATATGAAAAAAACAAGTAAATATTTCCTGAAATATTTAAACCTTAAACCTTAAAAATTAGAGAATAAGGGACATGAAAGCAATTGATTATATATACAGGCATACAATTTTTCCACTGCTAAAAATATATAGAAGCAGCAGGTATAAACCAGGAAAACCGGAACTTGCAACTACAACTGTTTTAAAAGTCTTCTTTGTACCAAGGGAAAACTTTTTCAACAAGCTGGGAAGTTGACAGCTTTGATTTATTCTTAAAATAATAATTTTTAAAGATATGTATTTTCATAACCATTCTATTTTTGAAATGAATGTATTAGTTTAGGTGCAACATGAGTACCAAATGCATGAAGTATGACATTCTCCCTTGTTACCAAGATTTCAGAAACTATATGGAAGCATTCAATGGTATTTTTTAAAGTCATAAATTCATACAGCGATGCGCAAAGCATTATGTTGGCACTTACATATATAATTGCTGATATATAAATGTATATTAAAAATGCAGAATTGTAGAAAGTTACATGCAAGTGAAAGCAGAGATTCATACACAATCTCACAAACACTAATGCCATAGGTACTTATATGCTTGTATTCCCTTAGAATGTAGTATACCAAAGATGCATATTGATACAATTCTAATACTCCTGTATTCCATGTGAAACTGTTACAGTTTAAATGATGTGTTTTCAGAAGAAACAAAGTTAAGGTTATTTAACAGCACCTTTTAAGTAACATCAAATTCCATTGATTAAGTACAAAATTTTTCTCTGAAGAGTTACCTGGCTACTCAAAGATGATCTTCTTTGCGCAGTCTTTTCATGACCAGGTAAGTTTTGCCTTGGAGGAGTGCTAGTATCCACTGTCATTTTAGTTGGTGTTGCTGACAATGTTCAGAGTTACAACAGAAAGAGACATGTTAACAGCAATCTCAATTCTGCAATGCAATAATCAAATCACAGCATGTTTTTCATGAACAGAAAGAAAATTAAGGCCTGGACTCTATTTTTAACCTGGCTTTCCACAATAACGCAATCTGATGGACTGAAAAAAGATGCTCTAAAGTCTGCTATTGTACTTCCAGAAGCAGAAGTCACCACACAACCTCTGAAGATCAGCACTGTCAGCAGACTTCTGAACCACTGAAAAGGACGTTTTCATCTGCACACTTTTCATAAAGTGATACTAACTGCTAGTTATGCATTTAATTAAAGAAAGTAAAGTAGAGAAAACCTTCACTAGGATGGCAATTATATTTTCAGCAGTTGGTGCTTACATGAATGATCTGATACTGCAGTGTGCGAAGATTTTCTTGAACTCCTGGAGGAAGCAGAAGGTGTGGGGCTGGTATCAAACCTTTCCAGCGCTTCTTTGAGACTCACTGTGTTTATGTGATTGTCAGACCCAGAGTCCTGGCTCTGAAAAGACATACATAAACAATTATTTTATCTGATTCAGCACACAAGGTTCATTTCTGTTAGCAAATATCTAAAACTATGCTGTGCCTGATATCAACCCTCTTATGCAGGTGACTGTGCTGAAGTAGTGGCCTGTTTGGTGACTGTTAGCTCAGTTTCCATTTATAGCTTTTATCCTTAGAAAAGAATCCATATAATCCATATAAGCCTAGAAACCAAAATGCATGCAGACACAGGCCACAGACTGACTGCTGAGCTGACCTCCTTCTCTAAGCAACTCAATTCACTTTGAACACTGGTGTAATGAGTGAGCTGCTTATTAAAGGATGAGTTAATTCCACTAGAAGGAGCTCTGTCAGATGAAACTTGCTCAACTGCCAAGGGGAGACATTTCTGAACTGCAGGGGAAAACACGACAGAGCATCTGGACAAGCTGGCTTATCTAAGACTCACTGAGCTTCCAAGGACATTAATTCAAAATGAATTTCATGCACTCCTAAGAAGTGGGACAGAGTCACAAAATAGAATAACTCCAGCTTTCCTCCTGTGAATTCTTTTAAGCCACCACTCTGCATTGACCTTGGGTTTTCAGATTACGGGTGCTTCCAGTAAGGAAGAACATCTATTTATGAATCCATCTCCACAGGAATCAGATCTTAACAGGGACTTAGGGTGTTGCCATGCTGTAACTACATGCACATAAACTCCTGAAAAGAGGAGGGTAAGTGTTCAGGGCAGAACATCATTAACCAAACACACTTCCTAGGTTTCTTTGATAGCTTTAAATAGTCATATTGCTTAAATATCAAAATAATTACTTTACTTGTAACAGGACAGATAAAGTCTTCTTGCTGCTGTTGTATTTCTGTGTATTTGCTGACATTCTACTTTAAGTATGAAAGAAAGAAGAGGTAAAATAAAATTACATACGACACTCACTTTATCTGCTGTTATCTCTGGAAGAGACTCCTCAATACCAAGTTCTCGTCGTCTTTCTGCTCTAACTTCTGCATAACTAGAAGAACAAACCAAAATATGACTACTGTGTTACTGGATGCTTTAAAAACATGTACTTCAAAAAACAAAGCCCTCAGAGCTACTTTGCTTACAAAGTATCTCAGGAAGTTTTCCAGTGATTCTTTAAACTGCTAGGATTTCTCTACCTCCCAAAAGACCAGCAATACAGCTCCCATGCCATTACAATGTCCGTAATACAGATTTATAAATAACTTACCTTACAACAGTGTGTGTACAGACAATAAACTCTGGCCTGGAATTCCATTGGTGATACGTGATATAGTAATGTGTTTGCAGCCAAATCCACTGTTGTCCCTTTGTAAGGAATCTGTAGTAACATGACTTCCCTTTCCCATACTGCATTACTACAAAAATGAGGAATAAAGTTTACTGTTTTTCCAGGCTGTAAACATTGCACTTAGATAATAACCATTATTTCCCAGCTTCATATGGCCCCAAACCATGTCTAAATCCAGTATTATGACAAGGACTAAGAACGGGTTTAAAACCGTGGCTTTCTACAAAAAAAAAATAATCTACATTGCATTTTTCAGAGATCTGCAGAATGCAAACTCCCATTTTTGTGGGTTTTCTACATATTATGAAGAATGTACAGCTTTAGAAAGAAAAAAATAGCTAAACAGTTCATTTTATTATATGTTTAAACAATTATTACATGTAATACAAATCATGGAGTCTTTTAAATGCTATTAGAAGACCTGGAGAAGTAACATAGTGCTGTGCACTTCAATTTACCACAATGAAAACTCTTAAGATAAACTTATATCTGTTTTATGGGTCTGTATCAAAAGAAAAAAGACAAAGATCGGCAGTGCAATAATGTCAAATGAATGGGAGTAGAGACACTTCACTCAAATGTATTACAGTGTTTCACTTCAATAGTTGCACAACTCAACAAACTTTAAACCAAGCATTTACAAAGCAAGCTTTCTCATTTTAGTAACTTAAATCATACTCACAATGCTCGTGACATTTTGCCAGATTATCTAGATCATCCACATGGTAATAATCATATCCTGATGTCCCCAAAACTTCAAACGGAAGATAACCTATTATCGGAGGTGCCCTAATTAATACAAAAATTAATGTCATTTCATTTTCACACAAAAACCCCAAACAAAATGATTTCATTATATAAGTTTTCTTGTTTATAGTATGCGCTCTGAAAAAGATTAAAAATTAAACCCAAGTTATGAGTAGTTAATATTGATTAGTGAACTCTAAATATTACAGCCACCACTGTGATTCAGCTACTATTGCTGCTATACATAGAAGGAATTGCACCTGTGATCCAAGAATAGGAACTTCCATTCTAAGCTATGTCTAGATGTGAACTCTTCATTGGGTTCTTCAACAGTGCACATTTCCTAAAAAGTAGAAAAATAAAAATCTCTCTCAAAACTGCTCTAGTCTAATTCATCAGCTCTTTTGAAATTCAGACTTACCTAAAGTTAGTAGATAATTCCACAATAGTTATTTTTAGACAGCTTCATTGGTTTTACTTGTTTAGATGCATAGTACTGAGGTAGAATCTAATCTCGGCTGTGCCAGGCTGACATTCATTTGATTTAAATGAAACAACCCCAGCATGAGATTAAACTCAAGCTCAGTACCTACAAACACAATAGCACAAGCAGAAATCAACAGTTCCTGCAGTAATGCTTCTAAATTGTAACAAAGATGAGACACTCTCAAAAGACACTCTGATGACTATATGCTTATAATCAGTAAAAAAAAACAGCATTAGCAAAAAGGTCGTGTTATTTGGAGTTCAGGAATAGGATTCTTCTTTTTAATGAATACAATGTAGTCTAAATCACTTTGGCTTGAGAGGGCAGACACCACAAAAAACACACTACTCATGTTTAGAACTCATAAAAAATAAGAGAGTGGTTGTATTTCCACTATTATAACAAATCCTCAAGGTATTCTGTACAACATTTTAAATGTATTCCACTCGGACACATGCACAATCAGTGCATTTCTGGCAATTTCTACCATCCCCTTCCAGAGAGGTGAAGATGCTTCACCACTTACTGTGCCTCATGCTGAGACGATTAACAGAACCAAGTACCACAGGCCAGTTGGTTCTTTTATGAATGCCTATAGTACTGCCTTACAAGAAGATGATGGAATACATGCACATATATAAATTCACTACTCAGAGAATGAGAGATCATTTAATTTTCAGACACCTGCACACATATGTCACACTTGTAGGAGCTTGCAACAGTATTCCCATTGCCAGGAACAATGTAGCATCTACTTATAATAAGAATACAGCATGGAAGCTGCTGCTGTACTGACATAATATTCACAACAGATGTAGACAGATAAGCACACTGCTGCTCTGCAAACATCTACTACAAAACTAGTTCTGTGGAAAAGTAACTAACTTGCTCTTACAAAGGGACCGCCTTCCTTTTAATTCCTTCAGGTTGTAAAACAAAGAGGTTAAGTGGATATTTTGCAGGTCTTTACATAGGTATTTCTAAAGGTTTTTTTCTATGAAAGAAAAAAGGGGACATATCAAGGTAATGTTTTCTCCTCACCTTCACTGCTGCGAAATCTAAAGACAGTGACTAGAAAGTGAGTAATATGATAGAGGTAAAATCACTCTGAGCACACATTCACGACTCTTATTGTGCAACTTCCAGTCAGCAAGACTTAACCTTCAAAATTGAAACTACGTCTAAAACCTGAAGCTCATCTATTCTATTAAGGTTACAGCACTTAATAAAGCACCACTCGAAGTGAAAGAAATGACAGAGCAAGCATATATCCTTGAGATACACTTTTGGTTTGTGCCCAAATAACTAGATTAAAAGAAACAACAATGCAAAAGTAAAAATAGCTTCAATGTAGGAAGTAAAAACACAGTAAAAACATATCTGTTAAAGTGGAGCTGGCAGTAGGTTAGTGCCCAATTACTTAGTGCATTTATATTAATGATTTGCAGATACTCCATTATAAAATACACCTGACAGAAGCTATCTTGTTCAACAAAGCATCTTGTTGAAATTGTCAACAAGGCATCTAGAAAAGAAAGGCCTTTCATTTGTAACAAAAAATATTCTGATAAAATCCTTTTGACTGGATTAATCTTTCCTTCTTGATAGGATTCAATCATTTACCAGCTAAAATTCAAGTAATGCTTTAAAGGCATGCTTTAAAGAATGTATATAGACAAATCCCTTCACTAGGGAGCCAAATCTGTGACATATCTTGTTCCAAAAGTGGTGGTGTCATATGCAGAAAATAAAAATGTGAACTTTCAGAAATTATTCTCATAAACACTGTGGCAAAAGTGCTGTATTGCCTTGAGAAATGATATTCTAGGTAAAAAAAATCCAGAACCATATACCATCAAATAAGTGGCAGATGAGCAGCAGGTTCTACCTCAAGGCAGTCCAGTACTAAAATACACATCTAATTACTGGCTGTAAAGTTCCTGCAATGGTAAAGTTCCTGACATAACACTTATCTGCTAGTTAATGCTAGCCTCAGTAATAACAGAAGGTATCAAGAGTATAAACAAGTATTGCCAGATTGAAAGTCTTTAATGTTAGTTTTCTTCACAAGATTTCCCAGATGAGCAGCACTAGAGAAAACCCTTAAGAGGATCTTAAAATCTCTGAAATGTGAAAGTTTCCTAGAAGTTCAGGCAGGGGAATGAAACTCTGTCCAGAATATAACCTGTGAGGTTTTTGTCCTCAGGAGACCTAGACCTGAAAGATCATAAATAGATCTCAACTTTCAAATAGTTCCTCAACTTCCAGATACCCTGCTCCACAAGTAGGAGACACAAAAGTTTAATTATAATACATTCTAAACTGCCAGACTTCAAAAGACAAAAGTATCTGCAAATATTTCTGTGCTGGTCTTTCCTCCCCTTCCCCAAGTACTTCATGAAGCAAAAATCACACATTTAACATCTCTACAAACTGTAAGCATAACAGGAAGGACATTATCCAGATACACATGGGAAGACAAGTGTCAGATGGAAGATAGTTTCAGGAAAAATAAACAACATGCTTTTTGTCATGCAGTCTGGAAAGATGCAGTCCCTATTCAGCCTGATGGAAATGAATAAGTTTATATGATTTCTCCACAGGCTCCCTGCTATGTTTTCAAAGTGCAAAATACATAGACCATGTCTTCAGAGGCTGCCACCATCAATCTTCAGCCTACAACACCAGTGCATTCAATTTGCAGGCAGAATATTTAGATATTCAGCATGACAGACAACAGCTTAACCATGTGCCATATAAATTTCATGGCTTTTCTTTACAACTTAACTGCAAGAACAGATGTTAGATAGTAGACTATCCTTATGTATGTACCTTAACATGTCTGTATAAAACATATAATTTAAATCAGAATCACAGACTCCTGTACTGTATCCTAAATACTTATTTTGACTGATTTTGGCAAGGAACAGGATTATCCTTTGTAAACTACAAATTTCATACCCATCCACCTCTGAACTTTGAAAGATCACTTAATTGTACATCAGCAGGTAAGCAAAATGTTCTCTTTAAACAACCATGTTACTGAATAACACTACTGAAACAAAAGAGTTTTATTAACTCAAATCCAGCTCTCGGTTACTGACAAATAATGTAAGCTTTCATTAAGCCCTACCAGACTCGCTGTGTTAAACTACAGCAAGACCAGTGAAAGTGCAATCTCGATGTTATGTTTCCTTTTAAATTTCTAAGTTATATTCCTACACATTCCCAATTTCTTAGATATTACTATTTGTTATGACTATTTAGAAATGGCGCTCAGCGTAAATTCATTTGATGCTTTGCATAACATTTAACCTATTTGTGTGTCAAATAAGAAGCACAGGCACTTCAGTTTCATATAACAAAATTCTTTACGGTTTTGATAAATAGTATTCAAAATGTTGAGTGCATTCTTTCTCAAGTTTTCTTGTTCAGAGTCCACTTTAAAATGACACAAAAGTGATTCCAATTGTACGTACCTTGATAAATTGAGGTGTAGCTAATCTAACTGTGGCTACAAAGCAAACTTTGTCTTCGTATGAGGGTCGGTGTGATCGCTGAATAGTTCCTTCAAAACCATTGTGCGCTGAGTTGGGAACTGAGGGAAGACAGAGAAGTAGTCAACACAAATTACAGTATAAGCAGAGAGGAAAACAGCAGTAATATCACAAGACAAGTGGCCCAATGCTTGTCTAATGTGGTTTGCTTATAACGTAACACGCATTAAGAAAATGCTACATATAATATATATACATATATGCATAGGAACAGTAGTTATACAGTAGTAATGGAAAAGCAACCATCAACTCATTTTCTAAGAACTAAAATTACAGTTAATATGATATTATCAGACAAAACAGTTTTAAGAAACCAATGACAATTCTCATCGTTCTTGGTAACCACTGAAAATTACTGAAATACACCTTCTTCAAAAGTATCTTCACAATTCTGCTTTTGTATCAGGTTTTGCTGAGTTCTTTTGAACTCTGACATATGTATTTCTTTTCTGGGCTTCCGTTATATTCAAATGACACAAACTGAAAACATAATGAGTAACAGAACAAAGCATAATAATGACGTTAAGTGACAGAATCAGGACATTGAGCTGACAACAAACAAATTCCACTTACTGAATCAGAGAGATGGAACATAAGTGGGGCAAAAGATGGACTAGACCTCAAAAGAGAGTAACCTTACTTTTCATTTCCAGCAGGTATCAATTTAGTTTACCTTTACTAGGCTCTAATGATGGTAGCTCCAAAACGCTGTCAGGCTCTTCCAAGCCTAACTGGTTTTAGTTCAGCTCTAGATTAGAACTCCTACTTAAGTTTCTTCAGGTAATTTAAGCTTTCAGCTCCTTGCTCTTTCTGTCTTGCTCTTTTCTGAAGGAAACAGGTAATTTCCTTCCTCTACCTTATTCCTTCTTGGTTTTTCTTCAAAGTTTATCTTGCTTTGTAAGCTAGATTTTTACATTTCTGATTGCTTTCATTGCTCTCCTCTGAAGTCTCTCCAACTCCTTTACTTCCTCCTGACAAACAGTCATCAAAAACTGGATGAGGACACACAGGGTTCCAAGACTGCAGTGAGACTGTTACATGTGATTTACACACTGCTTATGGTGATTTGGTCATGTTCAGTTTACAACCCCCAACAACACATTTTTCTAAATGACTGCTATCTAGCTGACTGTAACCTTTTCCCCTGTTCATATAGCTTGCTACTCCTAAATACAGCAACTTGCATTTGTTCTTAGTCAATTTGTCTCGTTTGATTTTTTCCCAAAAATTAACACATTTTCTAGGTTTGGGACTGAATTCTTGGTTTGAGTGTTCTTGCATCATTTCAAGACTACAAACAACATACCATTATTCATAACATTAATACTGATCAAAACCAGACACAGTTCATTAGAACTGCATTTGACAGTGAACACCTGCAACATTTCCCACCAGTTTCTGCACCTACTCTCCAGCAACTGCTATTAACGTGTGCTTCTCTTACATGTTTGTGAGAACAGAATATGTTAACTGCCTAAAGCATATTAAAGAAGTCCATCCTTTATTTACGCTTTGTCCTCTTATCCACACAGTATGGTAGAGAAAATAAGTTGATTTGAAGCTGGAAAAACCACAATGGTTGCTACCCAAGTCTTTGCTAGTTTCATGAAACACACATATAGTTATTTGTTCTGGGGTATTTCTCCAATATTGAATTGCAACCAATCAGTCTGCAGTTTCCTAACTCATCCTCTGTCCAAGACTAGCAATGTATTTCCTATGTTACATACCTGCGTCTGGCACCAAAACTCAACCTCTGTTTGATAATATTCTGCTATAAAAAGATACTGTTTGATAATATTCTGGGAAGTGATCTTTATATCTTCATGAAGATCTACTACTGACTACACTGCACAACCCATCTGTCTGGATGGACAAATAAACATGCCTTTTGAGTAAACAGCACAGGCTGGCCAAAAAGATTAGAGATATAGTACAGAAGAATATTATTAGTACATAAGTAATACAAATAACTTCAGTGGAAGGGAAAAGAACTCAGTGCAGAAAACTGTACTAGCTCATCCACACCTGAGTGGAAAGTTCTCTCAGTGAAAGCACAGAATTTAAATTGGAGTGAACTTCCCAGTTCACTGTATAATGAGAACTGCTGGTACTCAGTACCCCGACCTTCAAGTTAGCCAGTCACCCGCTCAAGTATAGATTATGATTTTATTTTAAAGCATTGCCTTAAATGTCTCTTACATTCTTCAAAAAAAAAAGAAATTTGACAAGATTTTAGTTTTCTTTAATCAAAAGCACAAAGCATCATTACTGCGATTTGCATTCCAGTGCATAGACCTGCAATACCCAATAGGCAGTTTTAATTTTTTCATTAAGGCAATACAGAAGTGATATAACTCTGCTTCAAGTTTGTATTTTGAAAGACTGATTTTAGTTTGTTATTAAGTTTTGCACAATGGTCTCAAGCCTCTTTAGCCACGAAGCTCCTAAGAATCTCACTCTGACAGTGCTGAGATTACTTACCATTATTCAAACACTTGAAATTTCCTATGAATTTTACATATTCATATGTGGGTTGCTCTTTTGGATCTATTGTTCCTCGCAGCATATGGCAACAGAATTCTAGTTGATATTTTGCTGAGAAAGGAATAAACAAATTAATAAGCTACATGCTTGATGAAGCGCATAGGCAACATGAAATGGGAGGCAGGAATAATTAAGCTGCATACTTATTGAGAGACTGACAGTCTTGTGATTTCAAATGGCTACAGCCTCTGCTTTTAACCAGTATATTACCTAACCTAAAGGAAAGCTCCTTTAGAATGTATGAATGAAGGGCTTGAATGCTAATGACACACGTACCCTGAAAAACAGAGCTATTTTAAAGAAGCAGCTTCCCTACACTGATGTTTACTAAAGCATGCATTTCCAAAACCCATTAAACTGCCATGTTTTTATTCTCCCCAACTGCTACAAGTGTGTAAATAGAAGCTATATAAACAAGATGACCATTTCTAATACACAAGAAAGAGTGAAATGGACTAAAACACTGAAAATTCTACTCTTCAGGGGTAAGTAGGACAAAAAAGTGCTTCTGTTTTACAGGGCTTACCCATATGTTTCTGCTTAAATAACACTGAAAGAACTGATCACATGTGATACAAAGCAGATTATTTTTAACACAGCTACCATACTGGTTTTGTCTGGGAGAGAGTTAATTTTCTTCTCAGCAGCTCATATGGTGCTGTTTTCAATTTGTGACTAAAACAGCACTGATAACAGAGATATGTTTAGTTACTGCTGAGCAGTGCTTACACAGATGTAAGGCTTTTTTTGCTCTTCACCTCACCTGTGAGTAGGCTGGGGGTGCACAAGAAGACAGGAGGAGACATAGCTGGGACAGCTGACCTCAAGGGATATCCCATACCATACAACATTGTGCTCAGCAGTAAAAACTGGGGAAAGGAGGAGGAAAGGGAAGTATTTGTGCCTATGGCATTTGTCTTCCCAGTAATCATTACACATGATGAGGCCCTGCTTTCCTGGAAATGACCGAGCACCTGCCTGTGATGGGAAATCGCAAATTAATTCCTTGTTTTGCTTTGCTTGTGCACGTGGCTTTTGTGCTCCTATTAAACTCTCTTTATCTCCACCCACACAGTTTCTCATTTCCACCTTTCTCATTCTCATCCCATCAGCTGTGTGGAGCTGACATGCCTACCAGGGTTAACCCACAATAACTACTTACATTTTAAGTATTCTGGTGTCAATGAATCTCCTTCCAGCAGATGAGAAGACAATATTTTATAAATTTCTGAATGTTCCCCCTCTGGGATAAAATTAAATACACTCTGATCCACAAGATCAGACTGAAAGAAAAAGATTTAACAAGCATTAAACTAATGTAAGGCAATGTCACAAAACCTACTATGCTAACAAAGACAATTCCACAGTTCAGAAAAATATTAGTGACTCAACAAAGCCACCTGCTGGAATGTACATGAATATTTTGCAAGGAAAAATACTCACTTTGATCTGTCTTTATTTTGACACTGAAAACCATTTAATGAAAACCACTGTGAATACTACAGATACATATACACGTGAGTGTGTTGGTTAACCTTGTATTAACCTCTCTGGGATGCAAAAATTCCAAGGAGTGTTTTAATCAGAAATCATAGGATGTTGCTCTAGAGCGCTGCAGTTTGTTAGCAGCACTGAAATTGTATCTTTGAACAAAAGACAGCACCTCCCTACATCATATAAGTTTTTATGTTGCCAATAATTGTTCTCAACTGAAATCGATTTTATGGAGACAGGTGTGCTGGTTTTGGTTGGGGTAGAGTTCGTTTTCATCACAGTAGCTGGTATGGGGCTATGTTTTGGATGTATGCTGGAAACAGTGTTGGTAACACAGGGACATTTTTGTTACTGCTGAGCAGTGCTTATACAGAGACAAGGCCTTTCCTTCAGCAATACTCTGCCTGACTCAGAGTAGAGTCTGTGAGAGGCATGAACACCACAGGGTCTCCTGCAGTTCACTATGTTACTTCAGCTACAGTGAAGGGAAACTTCCTAAACCCACCTAAGAGAGTACTAACTGCATTCTGTATTTCCAAAGGAAATGTTTGATATAGGTGACAGACCAGTAGGAAGGAGTTGGGCTGAAGAAAAAGCAGACACATCAGAACAAAGCATATGTCTGTTCTATAATGCTTATAATACCAAAAAGCCTACTGATTAATTAATAGCGTTCATAGACAAACCGATATGTTACTGAAAATGATTTGTACTTACTGGCAAATGTTCAAGTAAGGGAGTTATACTTTCAGACACATATATTATATTTCCATCTGTCATAATTGCTAAAAAAAAACCATCAAGAGCCTGAAATTAAACATAATGGGCAGTTAAATAAAAAGAAACAGAGCACATTAAAAATGTTCAGCTATATTCAACATGAAAAAAAAAATTAGACACATTTTAAATTTTAAAAATTTAAATTTTAAATTGAGGATGACTCTCAATACTAAAACTTCTTAGTCTTGCTTTCACATTACAAGCATGACAATTCCCATTCTGTTCTGTTAAAATAATCCATGGGTTTGGAAGCAAGTCCACATGCAGCTAGCCACTGTTTCCCCCATCTCGCACTCTGCCTGCCTGTTATTTTTAATTCAGTCATCATTTAAAACACCAGAAAAGTCAGAAAAATGAGCTAAAGACAAAGGCAAGAAAAGATGAAAAAGCTAAGAGAAAACCAAGTAAAAGAGGTGGTGAAATCAATAGTCCCAATCTCAAATTTGTAGCAAAATTTTACTGAGACTCGAAACCTGTGAGACACAATTCAGACTGTATTATCTTCTACTTAACTCAAGTTTATTTCCACTGAAAATAACACAAGTATCTTATAGCTGAATACTACCAAACATAAAAGCATGACAGAATTATAGTTCTAAACAGGAAATTTTAAAGCTCACGTCCATAAAAATAATTCTTACGTTGTTCTGTTTATTTGTGGACTTGCTCTGTTATCATGTTTTCTGTCACTGAAAATACTATTTTGCATAGGAACTGTAACTGTTTATCTTCATGAGAACATATAGTTACAACTAAAAAAAAAGTTCTATCATTAAACTGAAAAATTTCACCATGGAATGACTCTCCATGAGGAAATGTTCTACTCGCAGAAAACTAGAAATAACATACCTCTAACATTAACTGTGTGAATTCTTCATTACTAAGGAATGTCGGTTTCCAGTCCTGTCGAATCTCACTGGCATCTGACTGTGCAGTAATTTCTACAATCAAACATATATACACTATGAGGATTCGCACTTTCAAAAGCCATTATTTTCCCACTGAGCAGCATACACAGAACAGGAAATAGCAGAAGGTTCTCTGTTCTCATCTGGCTTTCATTCATTACATATAGATGTTGTTCCTTAAAAAGGAAATCAATGTCTTCTCCCCCATGTCATAATTAAATTTGTCTTCTCTTTCCTTCTACCAGTTTGTGCTACAGTCCTGACAGACTTCAAGGTAATGCTGAAGTTAACAGCAATAAGTAATGGATTTTGACAATGGAAAAATACTCTTTCCTCTGAGACTACAATAAAATGCTGTATTGAGTGTTGTTTTCAAAGACTGAGAAAGCCAAAATTCCTGATCAGTTTAAGGCATTAGAATGCCTAATCTTCAAGTATCCTGGCCAATTACAGTCAGTCCAACCTGAGCACTAAAAATGGTCACTGTCCTTTTTCTTCTTCCCGCTCTTTTGTGTAAAGAAATAACATTAATAAAAGAGTAGGTTTTTAACAAACACTGTTATGGGCTGTGTGACAGACTCCACTGCAGAATTACTGTCTGATTCATACATGGAGATGAATTTTGGAGAGATTCCTGTAGGACTTGAGAAGCACATATACTAAATTCCTATACATAGGTGAAAGAAACAAAAGTTGCTAAGAAAAACCAGGCCCCAGGTTCTGAAAGCTGATGCTTCCTTACCAACTGATAACTGAAACAAGAAGCAAGAGCTCATAGTACTTCAGTTTTGAACAAGGGCACTAGAGAAGAACAGGCTGTAAGAACAACCTTGAACAAGTAGCCATGAACCAAGTATTTAGACAAATTGAAGGAACCAAACTACATCTGCAAGACTTTTGATTTCTATACAACAAGTCTGTACAAAGCCCGTAAGCAAGTTTGTTAGTTCATATGGCTCAAAGAGCACAGAAAACCTGGAACTGAGTTCAATATGCAAAGGCCTGGAAGAGTTTAGAGTTTAGGGTTAGGAGAAAAACTTAATGAAAGAGCTTTAGACAAAACTAATAGATCTGTAAACAACAGCAATGTCACCCAAGAAACTGGTAGAAGTGGAGAGCTGCAAGGAGAGAGGAAAAACCATCAACAAAGAAGATGCACCAGAATTTTCAATGATCAGATCTCAAAGAAGACATAAATTGATCAGGCTTTTGCTATCTGTTTTGAAATGTTACCACAAAGCAGGAAGAGTGGGCTGGAGAAGGATAACTTAAGTATAACCCCAAATCTAACTTTTCAGTCAGAACAAATACATTGAACACTGAGGGGCAAGTCAAAAGACACAGAAATGACACTGAAGTAGAGGCAAAATTCAAGGAATTTAATTAATTCAGTCCACAGGACAGAGGTAATCTTCACTTTAGAACTGGAAAAGCGATTCACTGGCTCATTCTGGTCCATGTAAGTTCATCTGACTTCTGCCATAGAAACGATTTACACTAAATAAAAGCTGAAGTTCACACACTTTTACTAAATCATTTTGAATTCTCTTATTGGAAGTACAGGTGTTGTCTTACATTTCCCATAATTAGAACAAGTATGATACTGAAAAAAACAGAGCCCAAGTAACATGGAAATAGCTTCTTTTATTTGGTAACTTCAGAAAAATGCCTCAAAATTCTGGCAGAAGGTTTCACTCAAAGATAAATAGCACTGAGGTCACGTTCCTGAGCTAGCTACCAGACAGAGAAGCGTAACCAAACTTCCACAGTAAGCACTAGTCTTCAAATCTTGGACCTGAAGCCACTCTGTATCAGCACTGCCCATCCTCAAATGAAATTGCCAAGATCTGTAGCATTCATCTGTATGAATATCAGTCTACTGGCACTAATTATAAGCAGCTAAATTTTTTCAGTATTAAATAATTTTCAAAAATGCCTTGTTTATGAATGCAAAGGAAGAGGATAGGCAGTAGTAGCCAAGGAGAAGCTCTCAGTAATATAATTTCAGTGTGCTTAGCCTGCTGTTTTCTCCCAAGGAGAAACAGTATCCACACTGGCCAATAACCTGCTCAGATGGTTCATCTGAAGCTATCATCAGACTATCAAGCCTGGCCAATGTGGAAATAGTCCAGAAAGAACTGGAAGTGGAACAGTTAATCAAAACCTGGTGGCTGAACATAGTAGGATTTTCAACAAAATAGCTAATCAGTGTTGAACAATTAATTTATTACTAGGGTCACTCTGCTTTACTGTAGCAGATTCAAGCACCTCAGAAGGCAAAATATGCTTCTGACCTTGCCAATATTCTGGTCAAAACATTTTAATGTAAACCAGCACGGAGCAATGCTAGTAAGCAGCTGCAGCCAGAGCTTTAGAGACCTTAATATGTGGAGTCAAACAAAGCTGCACTCTGTCCCACCAGGTGAAGGACAAAAGTGCACTGCCTTTTAGGCATCCATCTCCAGAGCAGTTTTGTACTTGTGTATTCTAAAAAAATAAAATAATAATTTAAAAAATTATACTAGAAAGCATTTTGAATAAAAAAAATTTGACTGTTGCTGGCTGATGTGTTCATTCTACACTCTATATTTTACAACACGAATCATAAATACAGGAAAAAGCGA
The DNA here is from genome assembly GCA_032466535.1 of Forpus xanthops. Classification (NCBI taxonomy): domain Eukaryota; kingdom Metazoa; phylum Chordata; class Aves; order Psittaciformes; family Psittacidae; genus Forpus; species Forpus xanthops. The sequence continues at coordinate 31,208 of JASSUY010046999.1, read as the reverse complement.
TTTTGAAACAGAACTGATTTTCACAAAGGCCCTTTGAATCTACAGAACCTTTACAGAAAAGGAGCCTTCATACTCCTTTTATTTTTGTTATGAGACAAACATGTCTTAGAGAATTAAAAGAGCATTATCAATATTTAACTGGCAAAAAAAATCCTAAACTTTTCAAATCTCACACAAATTACTCCTCCCTGTTTTAATTGTTACGTTTACCCTTTTAGTGGCACTATTCAGGACACATTTTATGCTACTCGAACCATAACACTAATAGAAGACACGTACTAAGGAACTGAAAAATATTTACTGCACCTTGACATGCATATTGTTGATAAATACTTACTTATTCATCCACTTAATAGCTTTACTTCCTTTATTTATAACCTTATAGCTGCTTCCTTTGTCCCTACTGTTTTCCAAAGAGTATTCCTTACTGGAACTGCAAAATTGTGAATGTTTTATGTACAGAATATTAAAAAGTAAAAATCTGGAAATATTTTCTTATTATTACAAATAACTACCTTTGTGCTTCCGTAAGAAGTCAATGCTCTTCTGCAGTACAGTGGATTTATCCATCTTCCGAGCATTACCTGGAAGCATGGAACCCAGCTCTTTGATAAGCACATTAAACTGATCTCGACGTTTCTTTTCAGACTTGTTCCTAGACACTCTGAAAAACAAAACAGAAAATGTTTTATAACAACTACGAAACTTTCTTTTAATAAGCTCCATATTACTGCCAAGTTCCTGATGCAAACAGCCCCTTAAAAATTTCTGCTGTGAGAACTGTCACGAAAACACCTACTCTGTATCTCAGGCACCATTTCTGAAGAGTGGCTTCCTCCTTCTCATAGAGGTTTGCAGCTAAGCCTTTGGAATAAAGCACCCTATTCCAAAAATACAAGTCACTGAACCACAGATATAACACACAGCATATCTGAATTAACAACAGCTAAAGAAATGCTGTTGAATAACATGGTTATTTATAAAAGAATCACATTTTTACTGTTTAGAAATCACCCTGGTGAGTTCAAGTGTAACGGTATATGATATTTCTTAGCTTTAAATAACTTTAAAACTTACCTTTTTGCTTTATCTTTGTCATCTTCTTCCACCAGCCCATCAAAAATGCTTCCATCATTTCTGAAAGAAACAAAACCAAATAAATGCTTTTATTGTTATTTATTTTGACTGGGTTTAACTTTCTGTAAACTTGATGCAAATTTTAATTTCCTGAAGTCTCAAAAATGTAACTACACAGAATACTAAAGACAGATGCTCATCTGAACTCCAAAGTCTGGCTCAAGGAATCCAGTACAATCAAAATAACTTTGTCAAAAACACCCACTCTATCTTGTGCATAAATTAATATTCTTTTTATATTAACTGGAATAAAAAGGTTATAAAAGAAAGCACTGAAGAGTAATTTCCCCAAAACTCTCAGTATTTATTAACAAACCTGTCTGCAATGGAGCTCATTTTATGGGTGCTTATGGTAAAAAACATAACATAGCACACTTTAGTCTTGTGGTAGACATTTGTACGTTTGCCTATAAGAGAAGAAAAAAAAAATCAAGATGTGACTCTGGAGGAACAAACATGTTCTTCATTAGAGCATACTGACATTTGCATTTGCTTTATAAGCTGCTCTTACCGTCTCTTCCAACCTTCTGCCCTGCCCTCCTACCTTCTCTAAAGTAGTCTCCATTACCATTGTAACCTGGACTTCGATATCTTGTTTTACGTGACAGAGAGTCCGAGAGAATGTTGTTTAATTAAATACCACTATAAATAAGTCTGGACTAAACCAACACAAACCTTTTCTGGGTCTGAATTCAGCAACAACTTCTCATTTTTAACTTTTACCTAAAAGAATGTCATAATGTTGAATATTGAACAGATGTAAAATATGCTCCTCAGTGGTAATACATTTCATCTAGAAACTGTGCAAACAGAAAGCATTTGGGATATAGTATTTTACAGCTATAATTTATCACTTTTTTTCGTGAACACGTTGCTGTAACAGACATTTGAAATCAACACTAGATTGAGATTTCCATACTGACAGTGGCCATTTCTTAGAGCACTCATTTATTCATTACAGTTTCAGCAGGAAGCTTTTGGTTTTCCAGCTGTACATGTGATTTTGAATAAAGACCATGAATGAACTTTTCATAGTGAAAGGAGGAGTATAAAATCAAAATAAGCATTTAGTTCAACAAGTACCTACTTTTAGGTACCCCAAAATTACAGAGGTTATGGAAAGGCTGGAAGTCAAACACAAACCAATACAGTACTCTTTTCTTTGGTATAGAAAAGTCAGAGGCTGCTCAAATAGAGCACCAGGACTGCAGCCAGTGATTAAAGAACAACTGCACGCAGCAAGTTTTATCCGAGCTGAACGTGTAGATCTTTGGGAGTTTTTACTATGTTATAAACTTAATAGTAAAAAGGCATTGCACTTATTTCAAAAGAGGCGTTTTTAGTCACCTTAGTGACTCACAATTTCTGAGAAGGAAAGATCTGTTTGTTTCTGAGAGTGCCAAATCCAGTGGAAGTTGCAGTGCTAACACAAGGAATGTGGCAGTCACTCCATGATCCAGACAGTCTACAAAATGGTCCTGGAAAATCTTACTCCATTTTTTTAATACATGGGGAAACTGAGGACAAAAGCTTATGTTTCAGTCAAACTGTCTCAGTCCACAACAGTCACACATTATGCAGGTTTGCTTCACAATAGTAGTATTTTTCCCCGCAAAGTTTCGTAACTTGAGTGCAGCAGGAAGTGAAATGGAAGAGCTGTGCTGCAGCACAATCTCTCTGCAAGGTGCAATACAAGGTGTGCATCAGGTTTTGCTCAAATGCTCCATGAGACATCTTACCCATTTTAATTAATATAACCCAACTTTGTGTTGCCTTTTTTCTTCAAAACCTAGTGATCTGAAGAAACACTGGAAGCAAACCATTTATTCCAATTCTTCAAATTAGCGATTGCACTGGTCATACTGACTAATTAAATCCCTCAAATTAGTTGGGTAAGTTTTATGAAGTAGTGGAGTTGCACTATTTGAAAATCAGCCAGAATGCACAAGGAAAGTAAATTATGAAGTGTTTGTTTGAATTATTTTCAAAAGCACTCAACAACAGACAGGTTGAACACCAGTAAAAGCAACCTAACATCACTGGCATGGAGCTGAGTTTAAAATCAAGGCAACAAATAGAAACCTGTTTTCATTCAGCTTACATACTGTGCACTAATACAGGTATACACTAATTACACTTTTAGACCTGTGTTAATTTTTAAACAAATGGGGTACCTAACAGTATAGGGATCAAGAGTAACATGAAATTCTGTAGGACAAACGATATATTGCTCCCTTAACCAGCAAAAGACATGTACAGCTAAATACACAAAACTTTCACCTGTGACATAACCAACATCTTCATTATGCACAATCAGAATTTAGAAGTCTGTATTTTTACTCTAATAATGCACTCAAGTTTCTAGAATTCAACAAAATGATTCACTTGTTACCGTATATATAAACACACAAAATACATATTCTATGTCAGAACTGGCAACTTTGATTTGGTATCCAAGACAAGTAGTTAAAAGAACTTAAATGACTACAGGAAATGTAGCTATAGTGCATTTGTTTCTCAGTTTGCAAGGTCTGATCCTTCTGCCTTTGCATGCAAATTTGCTAGGCGCTGAACATTCTTAGTACTTATACATGCCAATGGATAAGACTGCACAAATAATTCCAATGAAACCAGTGAAGTTTAAAGCAAACACTACAGAAATCAAAGACTATTTCTACGATTCAAATTAATTCATGTTCTAGAGTACAAAAGGCATTACTTAACACTGCTACTCAGCCCTTCAATGTTGATAGTTGAAAGCCATAGTAGCCTTATTAATTATAAGAATACAATATTACCTTTTACACTTTAGAACTTGTTAAAGTGTAAGGTTTAGAGGTGAAACCTGGTTCCTCTGAAGAACAATGTGGACTCAGCTGTTCTCCTCTTCTGCAGAAAAGCATTCAATTCTAAACTGTAAAAAAAAAAAAAAACCAAAATAAAAAAGAAAAAAAAAAGGAGAGTTTTAAAAAGCGAGTTCTTAAAGAGAAGCAATCATTCCAACCGGAGTAATTTATAAATGGAGCATTTCGCTTATCAAAAATATCCCAAACATTTCACTGTCTGAACTCAACTTGCTTTAAAGCTCTTCTCCTGACACAACTTCACCTCTGCTCTAAGCTACTGCTTTATGCCTATCTCCATTATTATCTTTTGAATTTACACACCATCTGCACTTGCTACCTTCAAAGTATATCTTCATATCACTATTAAACACCTTTTCTGCTGAAACTCTTACTTTGGCCTCTCCTGGCTTTCTCACTTGCATCTTCTCTCTCCAAGACTCCAGAATTGCCACTCTCAGGACTCCAGAATGTGTAGAATGCTGCTGCTGGCAACTATAGCAAAGTTGCCCAGCTGCATTATTGCTACTCCCTCAGACACAGCCATTAACCCTTTCTTTCAAAACCCATTTCAAAAACACTTTCAAGAATGTATTTCAAATTTACTTCACTCATCAGATTTCATTTATAGTTTCTTCCCTTGAACCATGTTTCTTTTCACATTTTTAAGTTTCATGAAATGATTTTTTTCTCTTTATCCCACATCTATCTGCCTTGCTTACTGATCTTAAAATATATTCACTGCACAATGTACTTGTACCCCTTCTGAAAAAAATTATTTTAAAGCACATTACACTTTAAAAGTGAAGCTGGCATCTAAAATATTAAACTTATGCTACTCTTAAATTCATGAATGGATTTTATAGAAAACACCAGAATTAGAAACTGATTAGAAAAGTTAATTTTCTCCTCTCTCTGCACCTAACAGAGACTCCTAAATGGTTAAAACAGATGCAAATATTAACATAAAAAGTTGAAGCACAGCAGAACAATCTGCCAACAGGAGAAAAACAGTTACAGCATGATTCAATGAAGCCACTTGTTCTTGTCTGGCCAAATAACCTCCTGCCCCATTGACCTACTTTTTTAGGTGCTTACAGCCTCCTCTCCTACTCTGTTTTGTTCCGTTTGACAAGTGCAAACATTACTAGCGACAAAGAGTTCCATGGAAGACTAGGTTACAGAGACTGCAACGTGAAACCTGTGTTTTTAAAGTGCTTGCAGTCGAACCACTCTGCCAACTCTCACCCAGCTCCTATGGAGGAAAATTTAAGACCTCACCTCTGCAGTATGTAGAGGAGTATGCTTTAAAAAGAACACAAACACTTAAAAGACAAACAACACAGGACTTAAGTACAGACTCGTAGTTAAGTACATATTTTATAATGTCTAAAACAGAATAAAAAATCCCCAGAGGGTTTTAATGATAATTTCAAAAGGAATTTTCAGATGGAGAAAGGGAATATGTTTGAGTCAGAAATGAATACAAGCAAGCTTAAACCAGATCCAAAGGAAAGCTATCACAGTGGAAAAGCTTTTGTAACCAAAACCACATAGATCTCTAACTCAGTAGAAATGGCATGCCTGTGAAAGCCAGCAGAAAGGTTAAGATGCCTGCAAGCCAGTATTGTCAGCCACAAGTGTTCAAAGGTCATGGGTCTTGCCTCCACAATCCATGAGGTTTATCTAAATTCAAAGAACTGTGTTTCTCTCTATATACTCTGTATTTTGTACATATTCTGTGAATGTTCTGAAACTTCTCTGCAACTAAAGTGGCTAGAAACTTACTATCTTTAAGCAATTTGAGGTTCTCAATAAAATAACTTAGCTACTGCCATGGATATACAAACTCTTAACACATAACATTGCTCAATCTGTAGCAAAATCACAAAAACCAGTAACATTGCAACTTCAGCACTATGCTGACTTTTCACTCATGGAGAGGCAGGAAGTTCCTGGGCGCCAAGTTACTGCTAGGCCAAAGACACAAGGTCGTGAATAAGTCATAGGGTAAAAAGCCACAATCCAACCTGAGGTAATAGTGAAAAGTTCACACAGTCTGATAAAACAGTCTGTGTTTTAAGACTGAAAGGATTTAGTAACTTCTGTCTAATGCTGGTATGCATTTTGGCAACATTATTTCTTAGAAACAAATTCAAAGATTGAACAGTGGAATTACACCACAGATGTTCTGTCAAGAAAGGACTGAAAAATGGATGACAGTAGTCAGTGAGTTGCCTGTACTTAATTTTGTATATAGTCAGTGATTGAAACCCTTACGCTTCCAGCACTTCAGCTCAATGTGAACACTGCTAAACACTTCTGAGGAAGAACCAATATTGCCCTTACATTGTAAAAAATATTTTTATACAAATGTCTTGATTTTCTGAGTAATATTTTTGTTATTTTACAGATTACACCCCTCATACAGAATTAGTGTGAGGTGACACATATTACCAAGACAAAAGATGCCACCCAGGAAAGATCACAGGAAAAAAAACCCCGAAACAATAAAGTATTCCAGCACTACAGTTTCTTCATACAGAAACAGATTAACTTCTTTAAAACAACCTGATCTCTGTGCCATAATCCTATTCTGCCAAGGGAGCAAACTAGTTATTATAATCACTGAGGATTAGAGCTTTAGAGAAGATCTTGTTTAGAGAATCAAAATCAGAGCACACCCATCTGCCCTTTCAGAGTACCTGATGCCCCAGCAGAGCTCCAACACTAGTTACATACTACAGTAAGCAAGTCAAGGAGTCAAAAAGAAATCACACTGTGAGCAAATAGCTGAGCCAGAATCTGACTCCCAACAGAAGCACACCACCAAAAAAAGCTCTATTTATACAGATTCTGAGGATAATTATAAACCACCTTGATACTCCTTTCCAGGTATAAAAAAATACTTGCTTCTGTTAATGTGGATTATGAACTTCTGGGGTTTTACTCTACTAGGACATTACACCATAATGAGCAAGCAGAGGTACATCACTATCACTTATGCTTTCCATTTTGCTCTTTGCTTCAGAGGTTTTAACTAGAGTTCAACCATTTTCCTCTTTAAATTTTTCTTCTTTGAAGGTAGGGTAAAGGGAGAAGGGGAAGAATTTACTTTGGTTTAGTTTCACTTCAGTAACCATAAACTTATGTAGAGAGCAAGAGTTCTTTAGGCAACTGAACCATAACCTGCCCTCTGATCAGATACAGACTGGCTTAATGTAACAAGCTAACACACTTGCTCCTTTAATTGCAATGGTATACACACTGATGGAAAGCAAGTTAGGGTAATGACCACTGATCCCTTCTCACTAATCAAAGGCTAGCTGTTAAAATACTATGTTTTTAAAAGTGACATATGTCTCTTTCATTTTCTACCTCAGAATCAAACAAAAAGGCATAACAAACAAAAAATACCTGAAGATTGGGCTGAAAGGTATTTCAAGAAATGCTATGCAGACTTTGCAGCTGAAAAGCTTATTTCAGAAGTGATCACATATTACCACCTCTTCTCTACCATGTCAACAAATTAACTGTAACCTTGGTTTGTGCTCATGCAGAAAAGTTGACACATCCCAGAAAGTAGGAGAGGGCTGCTTCCAGCACAGGCATGCATTTGATCCCAGATGGCCTTTTATTAGGAAAATAAGTGAGTGGACAGAATAACCTACTCTGGCACAGCAGCTTGCACAGGTCCATTATTTCTGCAGGGAGTAGACAAGGACAATGTGCAACGTGGAGAAGAAAGAGCAGCAGGACAGATAACTGATGTGGGTTGCCATTATTAGAGTAACTCATCCAGTCTTAAGTTTGTTCATGAGTGACTTTTGGGGAAGACGGTAAGTCCACGTAGTCTATAGAAGAGATGAACTGCTTGTTAGGAGACCTGTGGTAGTAGTGGTCAGAGATATCACAGACTTAGTCAAGTTATAATGCACCAACAATGCATACTATTTACTCACAGATCTACTTGCACATAGTTGAAACAAACAGCAGCAGTTGGAAAAGCCTACAGATAGATCACTATCAGTGGGAGACAATGCACCACAGAGATAAAAAGAGGTTAATTTCCTAGAATTGGTATGTCACACAGGTATGTGCTCATCTACTCGCTGCAAAGGTAACAGACCTCTGCAAGCTGCTCTGACAAATCTGGCTAGGTCAACGTAAATAGTATCTCCATGAAATATGGATAATGAAGATTAGAGGAAAATGCAATACTCTCCTGCAAACAGGACAGAACTTTGCTCTGTAACTTGGGACTCATTGCAGTGTGTAATTTCCATCTCTAGCTCATAGACAAAATACCCCTGCCCACCACTCCTCTGTTCCAGATCATTTGGGTTGATCTCTGCTTGCCCACCTGCTCTGCTGCCACCCTTCCACTTTTCTCTGGAGCCTGCATCTCTTCCTGCACCCCAGAGATGAGCGCACAGCTTTCTCCCCAATATACTGAAGCTCTCTAATTCAAAGCAATGAAGATATGTGCAGGAAAGCTGCAAGAAGATTCAGATTCTTTGTCTAGGCTGTACTGGGCACTGGCCCATATACCCCACTCATGTGGCCTTCGACTTGCTGATTTGACTTCTTAGCTTGTCTTCAGACTTGACTGCTCACCAGGAACTTGCTGGCAATCTGGGCTCTTATCCGAGCCTGGCATTTAATAACTGGTCCTTGGCTATGGGGTGATGAAGCACCTACCAGGCTTTTTTTCCCCTCCACCCCTTCTGGGCTGCCTGTGTTATTTTTGGCTCCTAGGATTGAAATTAACTACATCTGAGACACCTGACATGTTGTTTACATGCCCTCTTCAAATAATTAACAAAGATAAAAACTGAATAATTATAACACTGATTTTCATAGGTCATCAGTGAACACATTCTCTGACTCAGAAAATCATAAAGGGTAATAAAAAAATAGTACAAACCTAGCTAAGTTTGTAAGATAAATTTGAAAGACAGCATTTAATGTCCAGGTCATCAGAAACTATTGTTATTCTTCCATGTATACTCAAAGTATTTTCTCTATCCTTTGTATTCCGTTTCTTACTGGAGATCCCCTTCCTTCAAGAACAAAGCCATAAATGTGGCAGAAATAATGCTTGTAAACCCTGTGCAACTAGCCTGCACAAGACAAAGACCGTGGCTACATGTTACAGTTCCACTTGCACCCATTTTTATAAGACTCTATCCTTGCCACTCTTCCTTGGCTCTCACTGGAGGTGGCACTCCTTCAGCTCTGGCCACACACAAACAGATTCATGAAATGATGTGTCTAAAAGAACCCACACATCACACACTTTTAAGTACAGTCTTTACTGTCTTGCTCCTACTAGAAAGTGTGGCATTGTGTACCTCTGAAAATTGGCACAGCTGAGGAACAGCACCTCTCCAACAAAAAGGAGCAGGAACCTCTTAGCCACATCTGGCACTGTTGGATCTGTACCAGGGAACCATAGGTTACATATAAGAGTACACATTGTATGCGCACATTTAAAATACAATTCAGCTCATAATCAAGCCTGGCTGAAAAACACACCTACTGCCTTACGCTTACTGTGCTAACAAAAAAAAAAACCCCAAACCAACCCCAGTATTTCACAACATGGATTTTAATCAAAAGCAGCTAACCTGTTAGCATTACAATTCAAAACTGGAAATCTTAACACCTCCATAAATCTCTGCTTCATTTAATGGGATCTTGGACAGAAACAACCTGCAGGCGGCCAGCTCAAGAACAGATCCTAAATTAACGCTCACAGTGCTGCAGGAAAAGACAGATGATGTAAAATCCGGAGAATCTGCTATTCTCTCCCAGAAGAGGCATCTAAACCTGGTACACACCACAATGAACAAAAAATCCCTGCTTCCTTCTTTCAGGCTCTTAAAAGTTCCTCAGAAGGCAGGCAATTAACAAAGGGTTTTGAGACGCCCAAAAGGGGAAGCAAATACCATGTATAAAAGATCAAAAGCTGTATATTACTGATAATCCCAGAAAATTATGTTGCATACAATTTTCTGCAGAATCAAGTTACCAGACAAAAATCAACCAAATAAAATATTCTTCACTTGATGATTTCTCAGCATTAACTGATATTTAAGAAAAAAAAACTTAAAAGAGGGTACCAAGATATCTATCCTGGAGGCATCATCACTCTGAAGTGCATCCATCTAATTGTCATCCAATTAACAATGTGTATATTTATAAAACAGAGCATTAACAATGTTAAATGCTATCAGATACATGTTAACTTAAACAATTTGTCTAAAATGGTTTGTCACATTTTCCTCAGAGCATAAACAATACCAAAAATGATGAGAAATCTCACCAAAGAGGAAAATTTTAGTGAACACTTTATTCCTACACTGAAAAATATATATAGGAAAATTCACCATGAAATGAGACAGATCGAAGAATTAAACATTGTTTTTCCTTCCCTCCAATAATAAGAGGGAAGAATGCCTACATACAGAAAGTACACTAACTCTCAAAAAATGTCCTGGAGAAAATTACTTATCAAATTGAACTGACAGGATTATTACACATTCAAAACAAGACAACACCAAGTAAATTTTAATTCCATTCTATACAAAACTTCTGCTTGGTGCAGATATAAACTCATGTCTAAATTTAGAAAATGAGACTTTACATTTATTATTACTGCAACAACACTCAGCTATCCACTACAATTTATGTTGCAGAAAATATGAACCTACACATTAGGTGAACACCTTAAGTACCAGACTTTTAGAAAGCAGATGTGTCTTGTGAGTTGGAGAAGGTAACCAAAGAGCAGTTTTTGAAACTCACACAAATTAATCTTTCCAAAATGCTACTCTAGGCCAGAAAATTTACCCAGTGAAGATTTATTAACTTTTATATCCAAATGAACACTCCGTAAATAAAGAGTACTGACTAATTTGGAAAAACATTCAGTCAAAATTCCTTGTTCTGATCTCACTATTGCCTTCTAAAAATCTTCAGAAATACAAGAAGTCAACAGATGGCTGACAGGGTCTATAAGAAGTTAAGTTATGCAAGTTATTTCTGCACCAAATGCCTCTCCAGTCTATTTAGGAGAATTTTTAAGGATATATAGCTATAAATCTTTAATCAATTTTGTTTCCTTTATGTCACCTTTCTAAGGGACATCCAACTATTTCATATAAACAACTTATTCCTTTAAGATAGCATTATCTAGCACCCCAAGAAACATCTTACTGCTTCTCAGTTATGCATGCATTAAAAAAGGGGTGGAGGGGGCAGAGGAAAAGCAGCAGGACATGACAGACAACTCAGTGAAATGAACTCAAGGGGGGTTTTGTTTGTTTTGGGTTTGTCTGCTTTTTGTCTGTCCATTTTGTTTTGGTTTCTAACAGGAGACAGACTTACTCCTGACTGTTGGGATAGGATATTCACCTAGAATGTGGGAGAAACAGACTAAGTACTTCCTCTGACTCAGTCTGTAGATGAAAACTTACCACATAAGACAGCAACACCAATATATACATAGACCATGCAGATAACTAGATGGCTACAGATAGGAGGCATTCCACACCCTGTTATTTATATTTGCAAACACTTTTACTAAACTCCTTAGCCAAGCCAAAAGTTTTCATGATGTTAGCCTCTGACCTACCATTTCCACACCCATAAATTCCCTCTTTTCTGCTAGCATTAGTATGTGTGATCACATAACTCAACACAGCCTAAAACTGGTCCAGCCTAAACCTAACTGAAATACTGTTTCATTCAGCTAAATCAACTACATTTGTTTCACCATATGGCTGCTCAAAAGCTGTGTTGGCACAGGGGAAGGGGAAGCAGTGAATCACCAGGTTAGACATCTTTTGGCAACAATGCTATTTCATGCTGACCTACACCATGTGTTAAATTACAACCAAGGACCAAAATCAGGAAAAACAAGATTCACATTTGTGCTCAAAGAAACAAGCACCATAGGTACCACTTGAGAAGCCTGCTTCATATTTAAATGAAACATCTTCACTTCTCCCATGCGTTGCTGCAATGAAATTTCTGGACGGGATGAGATTTGTTTATATACACTGATTCAGATTTATGGATCAGCTTCTAGATATGAAAGCAAAACCAGAATTCAGCCTTAAAGTCAATGGGAAATACAAGCAAAATATACAGTACAGGAGTACAAATACCTGACACGTGACTAAGTAGTTATCAACCTATCTATCAAATAAAATGTTACTGAGCATGAACTGTGACTGTTTTAAGATGATTCTCAGTACAGATATTTATACAAGGGTATTCACCTAAATGAATAATATGTAACTAAGAAACTTTAATGAAAGAATTATTTATACCCACAGCAGCTTTTTGTAACTCTTAGAATTGTACAAATGTACCAAATGGACATATATAAAAAATTAGTAGAGTTGCTAACAGCAACACCCAAGAACAAGTGACAGGTGTTTCAGAAAGCAAGTATTTAACCTGAAACTCAATTACCCTTCACAAAGAAATGTAAACATATAAATAAAACACTTTACAAACATTCAGTGATAGGCTTTTTTTTTTTTTCAAGTATATTGCACAACCCTTGATTGCGCAGCTGTGGAAGTGCTTCTGATGCTCACATTTGCCAGAGCGGGTGACTCACGCACAGCTAGATTATTCTGTAAAGCTTTTGTGAAGAGTGGACTGTTTGACTGCCTGAAGAATGGAGTAGGCACTGCACTTCACTGGGAAGTGTCTTCAAAAAGAAAGAAGTAAGACTTCACACTCATTATTTCCCTGAGATGAGAGAGTAGGAACATTTTAAGCTCCAACAGTTCTGAAGCACAGTACAAGCCAAAAATTACAGAACAAGCAGGTCCTCCTCCCTGCCTCCCCCATCCTGCACATCATCCTGGAGACCAGAAAGTGATAACAAAAAGAATGAAACAGTAGAAAACCAGAACAAAACAGAATAAGGAAATGCTAGGGGATACTGACTTCAGTGTATTCTAAAAAGATGTAGCAAAACATACTTCTGTATGAGCATGCTTATTGTTATGGTCATAAGATTAACATTTAACAGAAGACAAGGCTTATGTAAGACTGATGTCTTACAGTGGATCCTTCAGGCTTTCCCCCAGTACAACCACCTGTGATAGAAACATCAAGCGTATACATTAAATCTCAGTACTGTAGTTACAGAATTTCAAACCCCTGCATTGCACTACTCCTTAATTTCATTAAAAAAACCCAAACCAACAAACACTGGAGTTACTCTTTTGTCATAACTTTCAGTGTAACAACCAAGACTCAACTGGGATTACAGTGATGGCAAAACCCAAGACACAGGACACATCTTTCATACTACACAGGCAAGAAATGCTTTAACAGGAGAGAGGAAGAAAAAAAAACCCAAACAAAACAAAATGAAGACATTTTGCAATTGGTACAGGGAGGAAATATCTTTACCATTGTCTCGGCTAACGAACGGACAATAACAAGGCAGAAAAAGTTCACTTTTCTTGTCCCTGGAAAGTCTTTGCAAAATATTTTGTAACCATTTTGGAGATAGATGTTAGGTATCCTTTCACCACCCTACTATAAGCAAGAATCTAAAGGAAATGGAACATCAGCCAACGTTTAGTCAATAAATGGACTTGCTCAGACAGGAAGGATGGTGCATTATTTCAAAGAGGACAGCACTACATGAACCGTGCGGAAATAGCAACGCACTAATAGAAAAAAAAAAAAAAAAAGGCATTTAAAGTCAACTCTAACATAATTTTATCGTAATCAGCCTGCATATACATCCTTATTTATATGGAAATAAAAAAGGAAGAACAACTTTACTTAAGTATTCAAGTACTAGAATACTTAACACAGAATACTGAATTTCTGACTGTTCAGCAAACACTGTTCAAAGGAAAATTGTAGTCCAAAGTAGCACTGTAACATTTAAGCAACTGTTTTTTAGCATTCTGTTTCTAAAACATTATCAATTTACACAGCTATCAAATTTGCTCCAATACTTTCCTCATTCACCTGAGCAGCTGCAGCATGCACTCCTCCTTTGCGGCTTGCTACTGACATGAGCAGAAACCTCCCCAGTTTATGCTAAGTCAGTCCAGAAAATCTATTGAATTCACCTGAGGGTTACCAAGAAGTAGCAAAAGAAGATCAACAAATTCCTCATCCCCATAGATCAGTATAATCTTCAAAATGTTGGGGCCAGTCAATTTGACTGTAAATTCAACTGTTTAATTATGATGACAATATTACTTTTCAAGCATTTGGAGTACTTACATGAAGGTTCCTGTGACCATGCAGACTAATTCAACACTCACAGCAACACTCACAGCAAAAATTCTGTTATTTACTATTCCCCCAGCTCCTTTAAAAATCTTTTATGACCACGATATCGAAAGACACAAAACATAATTGAGAAATTCCAAAGCAAAGCTTTAAGCAATTTCATTAAGAAATAGCGATGCAGTAATAAAAAAAAAAAGCATTTAAAGTCAACTCTAACATAATTTTACTGTAATCAGTCGGCATATACATCCTTATTTATACGGAAATAAAAAAGGAAGAGCAACTTAAGTACTTAAGCAAAACTTTCTTAAGGTTTGCTGCTACCATGTGCAAGGCAACAATTTTCAAGATCAGGTTATGGAGGAGAAAGAAGTCACAAATTCAGCTCCTTTTTGTATTTTTGGGAATTCAGATTCTGTTCTGACACTTCCACATGAAGTTCAAAAGTTTCAAAGGAATCCTCTAGGTTATTTATGTGAGAAATCTTAGTCCTTTTTACCACTTAAAATACCACAATCTCACTATATTTGCATGACTTTAAACTCTATTTCTCAGCTTTTGTTCTCTTTCACCACTTTTCAAGCTTTTCTTTCACAGAATGATCAGACTGCACTACTTGTATCTACCATAACACATGTATTAGTATGTTTACTTCTTGCCCCTCAAAGCCTTCTCTGCACTCTCAAGTTTTCATCATCTCCCAGATTAGTATCACCATATTTTATCTGCAAACATTTAGACCCTTCTCTTCCAGGTCAATACTGAAGATGCTAAAATTAGTACTAGTTAGGACTGCCACCACAATTAGCAAGTAGGATCTAGTAAAAAATCAAGTTGAGCTAGACCTATTTCACAGTTAATATCTTAAAGCAAAGCAAATCAAAACACCCCTTTATTGGTTCTTTTCCCATTTTATTAATGGAACCTGACTTAACATCTAGCATGTTAAGTCTTGAAAAGTAACATTAAAAGAGTATTTATAAAGGCATTAAAGCTATTCAATTTTCAAGCAATATATCAGTTATCAAAAAATAAAACTATAATCAGGGTTTATTTTCAATGGCAATTCTATTCAGCTCAGAACTCTGTGACCATAATTTCAATAACCTAGGATTTTGCTAGTAGCCTATTTAACACTGGTATAGAGGAATGGGATTTCAAAAGCTATCACTATTCACAGGAAATACTGAAACTTACATGAATTATATGTTGAGGCCAAAGGCTAACAGGCTGTTGAAAAAAGCTGCATTCTATTTAAGCATACATTAAGGCTTGGAGCAGTTTAGTTATGCTTAACACATTAAAAATATGCAAATAGAGTGAGAATTAAATACTTCAATTAAACAGGGCAATATTTATAAGACAAGATTATTTAAAATAATGAGGACACTTCATAACCTGTTGGCTTACAATTCTCATAATTTGACTCTCAACGAACTTCCTCTTGAACTGCTATATGAAACAGCTAGGTACTAAATTCTGATCTTTGCTTAATGCATTAGGTTTTTAGAATAGCATAAAATTACTTAGGTTGGAAAGGATCAAGTCCAACCATTAACTCTGCACTGCCAAGTTCCCCACTAAACCACGTCCCTGAGTGCCACATCTACACATTTCTTAAGTACCTCCAGGGGTGGTACTCCCCCACTCCCCTGGTCTACAGTTGCTCTTTTAGAAAGGATGATACAAATTGAAGGGAGAGATGCTTAAGCCTAGGAGAATAAACTATGCTAACTTTTAAAACACGTTTACACTAGTTACAACATGAGGGAACAGAGTGAATAAAACCAATTTAAATAATACTGCAAATAACCTGGTTTATAAAAAAAAAATAACTGGCTTTCGTAAATTAAAAAAGTTCTCCAAAACGCTGCTTATACTTGTGCTGCTACAACTTTAGATATGCTTTTAATTATATTAAAAGGCTGCTGTTTTAAAAGTCCCTATTAACATAAATCTTGCTTGAATATTAGAAATTTCCTGGAAAAAAAAGTTGAAAGTTAGGGCATGGATTCTGCAAAGATCTCACAAACAAGACAAGCTTAGCTCTGACCATTGACTTAGACATGTAGGATATGACATTAGCAGTAAGTGTGCAAACTTCCTGGGAATCTCTGAACTTAAAATTATATGCGGCAGATGGGGAGAACTCCTACAACTGTTCCTTCAGGATAAAATGGTTTAACATTGGCAAATAAACATCACTTGACTTCTCAAATCCTTAGCAACTCCAATCTACAACTTCAACTTGAGGAATTCATTCAGGGGGTGGGGGAAATAAATCAGTCTCAGTTCATGACAGTTCAACACACAGAAAAATGGTAACAACTGCAAGCACCTGTGAAGACTGTCTCTTTACCATTTTTTGTCTTGTTCCTACTTAATGACTGCAATAAAACACTTGCTGATTTTTTCAGTGCAGATGAGGAGCTCAAGCAAAACACTTGGGATGGGAAGTGTAAAAAAATTTAGAATTATGTATAAAAATCATGAAATTCAGGAAATACGAAAACTATTTTAAGGATTCAGGAATATATGCAGGAAAGAATAACAGATTAAATAAAAATCTCAAAAGGCAGTTATGATTCAGTCATTTGGTTCACTTGTAGTATTTGTTTATTTCCTCGACAGCCTTTATTAACGAAAGTTGCACAGAACACCTGTGGCACTTTGAAAGTTGTAAATATTAGCACTAAAACTTGTGACTGGATTTGCAGGATAGATACCTATCACAGATGTTCATCACCCTCGTATACTGACCTATAACCAGGGTGAGCAATTTTGGCTCTGTTTCCACTGGCAACTAATCTGTAACAGTAGAAATGGATCAGTAGATCAAAGCAGCTGGTGCTGACACTCCATTGCTAGCTGCTCAAGAGGGTTTATTTTGGATTTGATATCATCTGGTCTCCAGAAGCAAACTTCACCATCACACGGGCCATTCAAAATTTTCCAGGGAGTTAGTAATTGATTCAGACCTGTATGTTACCAGTAGAGGCAAAAGATCACTTTGCACCTGTAGCAGAACTTACAAACTACTTTTCTGGGAAAGGAATGTAGTTAGAGCACCTTTGCAAACCAGACTACTCAAAGCAGGAGTCATCTTACAAAACAGAATACTTTGGCTTCAATGCTGCTTTCTTTCTTCACTCCATTTTTTATGTCATTTTATTCTCTCCTTTAAGTATTTTACTTTATTTTCCCCTTTATTTCTTTCAGATTTCTTATTTATTTCCTCCCGTCACCTGTGCTATTAAACACAGAAAGAGAAAACCAAAGATTCTGGTGTCTCTGAACTTTCAAAACAGAGCTGTCAGGCCTTTTTTTCATTTGGAAATTGAGATGGTGTAGACTGAGACAGGCATGTAAGCACTATCACTGTGATTTAACTTGTGCTAACTCAAACAGAATTTAAAAGGGCTGAAGATGAACATGTGTTTGCTTCAATCATTCAAAATGATTTCCAAATCCAGTGCTAGGCAACTATGTGAACTGAGAAAAAAAAATCAGACCAATGACACAGGACTGTTACCCTACTGTAAGACTGAAATTAGCTTGGTTCTGAATGTCATCTCAAAGAACAACTATAGGAATACAGAAACATTAAAGGAACTTAATCAAGCAAGTTATGCTATGGAAGAACTTCATCACAAAAACACTAGATAAAATTTCATTGGGCGTATCCAAAGCTTTTTATCTTAGGAGTAAAGCCAGGAATATATTGCTTAATCTTTGCCTTTTTTTTTTTGTTTTTAACCTTTCCGAACAATGTCTTTTTTATATAATAATTTTATCTTAAATGCCACAGTTTCTCTTAGCATTGTAAGTTATAAACAGGATTTAGTTAAAACTCATAATAAACTCATTAGTTGCTCAGAATAATAGAAATATTCAGACTCACCTAGTTTCACTGACATTCAATATAAAACAGCCAAGTAATTTTCCAGAAGATTTTTGCAAAAGAAAGAATGGGCTTCACTCTGCATTTGCTAAAAATCAGAAAATAAGAAAAGCGCATCTTTTAAAAGCAATTACTAAAGAAAAATTGTCTCTTAAGAGAAACAAAAAACAAACCACAAAACAACACTAAAAAAAAAATACCTTTCACATGTATATATATTGAAAATTTTAAATATAATGACAATCCTTATTTCAGAAGCTTCCTTCTGTATGGACTGGGACTTAAAAGCAAACCCAAGTTTGTAAGTAATTCTGGTTTTAATAATAAAAATAGCAGCAGCAATTTTCACTGACATTAAATACAGCTTATCCCACTGGGTTTTTTGAAACAATTATATCATTTTAATATTAATTAAATATTAAATTTTCAATCATTAAAGAGCTAATAAGCAATAGATCATTCCATTTACTCCTACACTGAACACAGATTCCATCTTCCTGCAACTCATGAATGCCAGGCACTCCTGGGTCACTTCAACACAAAAAAACCCAAAATACCTGAAAAATTCACTGCAGTTCCATAATAAGCAAAAAGGAGGGATGGAAACGTAAAGATCATCCTCCACACTATAAATTCTAGTTTCAGCAAAAGAAATAGAAGTCTCCGACCTGTCTTGTAAGTCTGCCTTTATCTGTCTCGTAAGTCTGTCTTTACCTGTTTCATACTTTGAATCTTTAGACAAACGATGATTTCTCTCACCTCCTCCTCCTCTCTGCCTGGCCCAGGGCATTCCTTTGCTGCAGTCAGCAACTCCACTATAGTATTCCACTAATTTAAGTGAAATGCTTCGAGCCATATGTAAAACTTAGGATAATCTCTTAGCTTGCTCAGAAACAATCTCTCTTTCCCGTGCCTCCCCCCCACCCCCCCATCAAATCTCAGTTAGCAACCAAGAGACCACTTTCAGATCATTAGCTGCCTTTACCCTATTAAACAATTTTTGATTTAATGAGTTGCATTTCTTCCTTACTGTGATAAACAGAGCAGCCGGAATAATTATGACCCAGATAACTAACTGCCTTGTATTACTCATTTCCTATTCCTTTTGGACAAGGTCTGGTTATGCTGCTGCTACTCATTCATTTAACTTCTATAGTGGGTGTTTAAGAACAAATCAAGTCAGAGGGTGGTTTGACTTCACTGCTCTCCTGTGTATATGTATTTTTTTCACAAGTAGTGACAGAGGCTCATTTCCAGAGAAGCAGAGACACTACTGCATGCACTCATACTTGCATACAAGTCAGTGAGAAAGAGGACAATTTTCAAATCTCTCTATCCACAAATCAGTGTCAAAAGTACGTTCTGTACTTCTTTTTCCCACTTACTGAAAACCACTAAGGAAACAGGTATAAAATGCAGGTTTTATATAAGTAAATACAGAAGTACTCTGTAACTTAAGAACAGTTTTAAACTGAGGATTTTCAGCACAAGTCAAAAAAAAGCCCTGAGGAAGAAACATAACAAAAAGTAACACGAAAACGTAAACGTGAAGGAAAGCAAACCAGGGAGAGATAAGCAATAAATAAGCTGAACTATGGCCTGGAAAACACAAATTCTTAATAAAGCAAAACAGGTCCTCATGATCTAAAAAGGCTACATGAAAAGCAATACCAAAGATGCAAAGCAAGCTTTAAGTTTTCCAGATGATCAAAAAGAAGTCTTTCATAACTTTTAATCGGTATGTATTTTAACAGTATACATTGTTCAAAACAATTTGGTTTATTATGATCTGTTCTGAACATAAGATCAGCAATAAAGAAAAATCAAACAATAGAGAAAAGTATAATCAAAAATGCACAACAGTTATGGAAATACACTACTGAAGCAGCGTGCGAAAGAATCAAGAGCAGACAAGGAATGCACTCAAACTGCACAAACTGCAAAACAAAGCCTCCTTACTCAGTGTTTGTACCTGACATTACAATGGAGTTAAGGAGATTAGGTCTGTTCATTTCTCACAGTAGAGCTAGACTGTGTTCAGTAGCTCGCTCTGGGTACAATTAAAAACATTTGGAATATATTTACCTCATCCGATTTGGACAGATGAAATGGGTTTAGACAAATCACTGAACTGGTGGCAAAAATATTTTCAGAAATCTATCAAGCCATCCAATATAAGAATTCAGGATGGCACTAAAAAAAAAACCCAACCCAACAAACATACAAACCTCAAACCAAAAAAAGCCCAGTATAACTGGTTTTCTCCTAAAACCTTGAAGGTTTGCTCTAACATATACAGGTGCTTTATGTTGCCAGTGTAGGACGGTAGCATTCTTTTGCTTTCTCTATATATATCTGTACATTAACTTTTACTTATATTAAAGTGGAGGTATTAACCCCACCTCCACTTTAACAAGAGCATCTGCTAAAAAAAAACAAACAAATAATCCACCCAAAAAAGCTGTAAGCACTGCAGTACATATGCCCATTCACTGCAATGCATCCCTGGGAGAGATACTAATTCAATCTCCAGAAACCACAGGACCACATTAGCAAACTTCACTGCTGGGGACAGTACTACCACAGGATGTGTTGGGTTGTTGTTTTTTTTTTTTAACTTCTATTTTTCAAGGCAGCTCAGGTACAGTTAGTTCAATTGTTTCATGGTTTAGCGGCAGGTGTCCCTGCCCATGGCAGGGGGGTTGGAACTAGATGATCTTAAGGTCCTTTCCAACCCTAACTATTCTATGATTCCATGCTCCAGTGTACAGACTGAAAGCTTATTAAAAGCTTATTTGAAGTTTATTCTTGCCCCCACACAACATTCAATCTCAAATTGAAGTGGAATGTCTACCTTGCCTGAGGTTGAAAAAACAGATGCTTCTGTTTAAAACATCACTGTTCTAGTAGCAACAAAATCTACATACTTACTTTAATTACCTAGAAATGCATTGTGCCTTGCAGAGTGGGTGGACAGCATTAGTAGTCCAAATGTGATGTCATCTGAGCAAGCTTCTTTGGCACAGACTTCTGAAAAACAACAAGAAAACCCCACAGTTCTATAAAGATAAATCCATTCAGAACAATTTCCCCTAACTAATGAAAAACTCATTTCAGTAAACAAAAGCTAACTATACATTAAGGATTTCTATATACAAACACTCCATTTATTTCACAAGGAAATGGCTCCATCTACTACCCATCACAAATCCTGTATTCCTACATATAGTGCTCTGTTTCTAACAGGCATGCGCCAATTTCATAATATAATCTCACTGCTGACAATCCTGCTGGGTTAGATGCTAGTTACCATTACTGATACTTTCTATTTAACACTCCCATGTGCCAAAGCATATTAAAAAAAAACAAAGAACTTCAAAAATCCCTGTTCTTTGACTCCTTGTCCCCTAGTAGATACAACATAGGCAGAAGAAGCTGTCAAGCTGAGGAAGGAGAATGCCAACGTCTGAAGAAGGTCTACTGGACAAGCCTAATGGGTTAAGAAAGGGAGACTGTTATCATCTAGTTATCTGTACAGTAAAATGAAGTATTCTAATGTCAGAAATAAATGTTTTGAATCAAATACCAGTATATACAGAATAAATGGCAAACCATGCAGGGCAGGAAAAGTGTGCAAGTGTAATTTTAAAAATCAATATATGCAAGTTTATGAGAGATTATTTTTCATTTTTATGCCAGCAATACAAAGATTAATCTAAGTCAATATAAGTCATCCATAAATTTAACTGTCCATATAAAGGTAGAACCAGTTTAATGAAATAATTTTGAAAAGCAGTTTCAGTTATTTTAATGACAAAAGTTTGTGATCCTTTTGACTTAGATAAAGTAATATGCTTCAATTAGCTTTGATGTTAAAGGTTTCTATGGCACCACCTCAATTGCACTGGAACTCATAAAAAGTCCTCCAGCTTAAACAAAACCTGGGTGTAATAGAAAGTAGCAACAAAGCAACATGAAGGCCTGAGACTGAATCTTAAGACAGAACTGCGTGCTGCTTAAAAGCAAGTAAATTTGACAGCTAAATTTCTTAAGGGGTTAAAAAAATTCTTGGTACTAGAATGCGTGTCCTGATTTTTCTGCCAAGCCAATCAAACCAGCATATTCTCAAATCCTTTCCCTCTCTCGTTGGGTTTTTTCGTCATAAAAGCCAAAGCCATCAACATAACTTATAAGTTTCTAAGTATCTTCTTCCTGTCTCATTTTCAAACACCTTCCAGTTACTCTTCTTCATTTTGTATCAGACTACTCTTCTGATTTTATTATGCTTTCCCCATCTTGCAAAATAAAACATTTTTCCCTCTTTTTCTCCAAGTCCCTATACTATCTGGACTTGCTTTATGCTGTCTTTTGCTTCTACATACTCATCTTCCTTCTTGCTTATCTACCTTATTCTGTTCTTAGAAACGACAACTGGTCTAATTCACTCACGACTCACTTCTTCATTTGAATCCTTGTCCTCCTTTCTGAGGTCATCCTCCTCATTTTCTACATCAGTGAAATTCAGAGCACAAGCTCTTCAAGGCTGAAACTGAATCTTATGATCTATGAAACATCATGCAAAGCCTTAGCAAGCACAGCATGTTTAACTGATGCTTCTAAGCTTGGGAGAAAAAAAAAAGGCCAGTTTGAAAAAAAAAAAATATGAAATACAGTATTTTAACAACAAAAAAAAACATTTTTGGAAAACACATTTTAAGCAAAATTGCTGAGTTGTTAGAGCTATCATGGAACTATCATAGCTGTTCCAAACTCTAGTTTCACCCTCAGCCAGGCAACTGCTGGTAGTAGCTTGATTACATATAATGAATATTGCTGTTGTGGATGACAAGAAAAATTTTATTAAATCATTTTACTACACGAAAATTGTCAGTGAGGAAAGTGAGCCTATGTGTGAGACTCTGCATTCCTATTCCGACAGTTCTTGGAAACTGTGATTCACGCTGCTACTTGCTTTTCTACTCACAGTCAGAGGAAAATCCGGTTTCCTTTAGTTTCATAGTAACAACAAATATTCTACTTTTAAATAAGCACAAATCAAGGCCCCCCTAACTGTTTTGCATTCTGCTATATTTTAAACCAGAACTGTTTTAATACTTGAAATTAATTAATTAAAATTTGTGAAGATTATACATTGGTTACTGAAGGGTTGAAAAGCGTGTTTTGCATTACTGAGCTGGAAATTCTCATGAAACGAAAGCAGCAAGATAATAAAGTTTTCTTCACTTTCACCATTCCTAAGTCTATGAGAAGTTTCTTTAAATCCATCAGGAGGGCACACTAAAATTCTCCACTGAGACTTGATAAAATCCTGCAAGTTGAACATAATGAGGTAAATTTCAGTCCACTGTTTAGCATGATTAATCAGTAATGCAAATACATGCAAACCAGGAAAGAACCAGAGAAATGTCATTTAGATAGAAATCCAGCCTCTTTTGCATTTCAACTATTAACTCCATGTTACAGGACAGCAGAGTGGGCTTACAGAAATTCCCATTTGGGAAGCACTATGTTTGGTTCTTATACTGAGAAAAAAAATCTTACTCTTTGGCTATTAATGGATATATTTCATACAGTATCTGACTGGTATAAACAGAAATCTTTAGATGGCACCCTTTCAGTTTCATCTCTCCATTAGTAAAAGCACTTACTCAGTATGACCTTTAAATAGAAAAGTCCTATTTCTTAAGCTCAAGTTACACTTTCTTTTCCTTTTTATTACTGAAAGCAAGGTCTAAGTTCTAGTATTTTAAAAGAAATACATCAAAACCATTTGCCCCCTAATACAATGGGAAAATAAGAATTTAACCACAACTTAAAGCTATTCTTTCAATTTCAGAAGGATTTATTTTACATACCAAACCGAGTCAGGCAACCCTGCAGTCAATGAAACACAGTACCATGTAATTCTAATCAGGACAGTGATTTCCTGGTTAATGGTCATAATATCTTTAACCACTGTATCATTAAGTGAGTTCTTTGGGGGCAGAACAGTACAGTTCTGATAGCTCTGCTCTCCTCTCTCCCACCACAAGGCAGCTTCTCCCCATCATCCCTCTGACACACCACAATATCCTCAAGACCCATTGGCTTGTGTTCTCCTATCTAGCACAGACCCAGCCATGCCGAAAAAGAACGCAGGCCAGTGCCAACTGTATTGCACACACTCTTTCTCTTAAGTGAGGGTAGTGACACCTTTCTCTCTATCTGGTTCGCCTTTTTTCCCCAAACTGCAGGAAAACTACAGTCTGATATTTCTCTCTCTCCTACAAACATGGTTGTACCTGGTCAATGATTTCAAAAGCTACTGGTGAATATGTGAGGAAGGAATGAGAGAAAACAAGAAAAAAAAAAAAGCATAAATCACGTTTTCTTTGGAAATCAGGATTAAAAAAAGGCAACACCCTACAGCTTTTAATGGAGAAAAATTTTACTTGTTTACTGAGCCAAGGGAAATAAGGAGGCTTTGGTAAAACATTTTCACATTTCTCTTGACCTTTACACTTATGTTTCATATACGCCATCAGAGGTGTAAGGACTGGGGAAGTTACTCCATTTAACAAGACAGGCTTCCCCTAACATACCTCGAAGGTTTTGGATGACTGATGAACACCTAAAAACTCACACTTCTCTAACAAGATTCATCTGAAAAATTATGAACCTTTTACCTTACGACACCACACACTCTCCAAATTCATAACCACCTCCTTGCCAGCAGCCACCAAACTGGTGCAATATTATCCTGTTAGGGTGCATGTCAGTAAAAAGGAAAAAGCCAGACTTCGATAGTATGTTAAACACTCACTGAAACATCAAATGCTCTCAAATGGCAGAAACTAATGTTTATGTCATTAACAACTTTACTCAAATGTAGAAATTGTAAGTTATGTCTTATTTACAACAGCAGCAGCATTCTCAGAATTGGAAATATGAAATTAGTTACTAACACTTTATTTTAAAGTACACTTTTTTATCAGGGACCTTAGTATCTCATACTCTTATTCTCTAATATCATAATTTAATGTTTAAAAATGTAGTTTTCCTCAAGACTTCTAATGTACACATTGGAAAAGCCACACATTAACTTCCCTCCCTCCTGCAAGAACCACTTGTTACAGGTTCGCCCACCTCCTCTATCTTCACAAATACTTGCCCCAACAGTATTTAAAAGCAAGTACTGGAACTTTCTGGACAGCTACTAGCAGATAGAGATGCTTATGGTATCTGAGATCTTCCTTCCGCCAGCACCAAGATATATAAAATTATGGAGCTGCAAGCTAAAAACTCTTGCAGATGATGTAGCAATACTATACCCTTCTTATAAACACTTAAAATTCAGGCATCATGCCGGATGATCAGCCCATTCCCAGGGTCTCCTCTTCTGTGTGTCCCACAGCAACACCACTAACACATGGTCAGTTACTAATTAAATTCTGCTCTGGCTGTAATAAGCAATACTACCCTAAAGTATAGCCTTCACTGAGAAATTATCAGTGGGAAACAAGAAGGGATTTCATACAATTCTAAAGAACCAAAGCCAGTGAGAGTCACATCACTCAGCAAGACTTGAAAAAGTTCGTAGAGATGCAAACCTGTCTCTGAAGGCCCAGGACATAGGTAAGTTTAGTCCCTGTCCTTGACATATATAAATAAGCTTTTCCCACTGACACAGGAGTAATATACTCCTTAACATGCCAGGAGAAAAATGATGTGCTCTCATTTTGCCCAGCAGCACAGGGTTACAGCACAGTAACCTGGCACAGAGAAATCTGAAAGCCACTCTTTACTCTGCCAGAAGGGGTTCAAACCACAATCTCTAAGCAGGCTCTGCATTTTGCTGGGAAGATGCAAAGACTCAGAACTTCTCATTTAAGTGGCACTCTTCAGAACATGGAAGAAAGATTAACAAGCAAAGCTTTGCTGAACAGAGCAGAACCAGCAATGTGCATGCCTCTCTAGGGAGAAGGGCACCCAAATGACAAAGTCCTGATTTCCAGCTTCTAATGGTATTTAAAGTTTTAAATGGAAGAAAATACAAAACGTTTTTGGAACACAGGCACTCACCTCCTTTTTCTCCAAGAAAATAACTGGCCTAGTATCTCTCTTTGGCCCAATTGGACCTTAATCATCTTACACATAAGGAAAAGTGGATTTTTAGGGTTTGGGGTTTTGTTGGTTTGTTGTTCTGTTTTTTTTTAAGGAGACATCAACAAAACCTCTTCCTCCTCACCCCTTCATTTTTCCTGAACAAAAGAGAGATACCACAGGGCTTTGGTCTGAGTCCAATCCCACAGGTGTGCCTGAGGTGTGGTTTGAACATGTCATTGGACAAGCAAATGCCTAATTTACAGATTGCCTAATTTAAGAATAGTAAACAGATTTAGACACCAAGATGCTCAGTTGTGACAAGATTACGGAAGATCTGAATAAGAACAAAACTTCAAAGTGTTTGAAGAGCTTTACTAGTGAAAACATGGAGACCTGTAAAACTTAGCCTACAAATGGTTACAATTTTATTTGGAGCTAGACACCCACATTCTATCTAAACCACAGTTTTGACTTCTCTGTATTACAGAATCGTAGAACAGTTAGGGTTGGAAAGGACCTTAAGATCATCTAGTTCCAACTCCCCTGCCATGGGCAGGGGCACCTCCCACTATAAACCATATTGCCCAAGGTTCTGTCTAACCTGGACTAGAACACCGCCAGGGATGGCACATTCAACAGCTTCCCTCAGAAACCCATTCCAGTGCCTCACCACCCTTACAGTAAAGAATTTCTTCTTTATATCCAATCTAAACTTCCACTGTTTAAGTTCTAACCCATTACCCCGCGTCCTATCACCACAATCCCTAATGAAAAGTGCCTCCCCAGCATCCTTATAGGCCCCCTTCAGATACTGGAAGGCTGCAATGAGGTTATTTTATGGATCTGGCCATACAGCAAAATGGCATACATAAAAAAAGCTTTCTCAAAGAAACCTGCAAATATCCTTTTAATAGAACTCTAAATGGACCTCTATAGATGAACAAAGCCACGTATATTTTTAAAATCGACTTTAAATGTACCTGACTTACTCCAAGAACTGTTTCCTTCTGGTTAATATGAGCATAATAAACTAGCACCACTTATCTTGTAGTACCAGTCTGTCATTGTGGGTAAAATGAAGCTTTCTCATATTCTCTGAGATTATAAAACAAATAGATTTAAGGACAAAACATTCAAGTAGCTGCGTTTCTGCCTAATTTGGTTAAATTTTTATCATGAAAATGAGGAATGTCCATAGTATCTACTAAGCTTCATAAGCTTCATTCTCTAAATACAAGTCTTTATCAGTCTTGAATCTCACACATGTATCTTTTAAGGAACTATATTTAATAAAACATTAATGCTACTAAAGATGTTTTTATAATAACACTCAGCAATACTCCTCAGAACATCGGTGCAGAATTAGAAAACTAATTCAGTGATTTTAATGACAAAATGTAACAGCTGGAAAGAGTCCAAAGCATGCAACTTGAAGACGCTGAAAGAATGAGAAGCCTTGCTGCTTCCACATAATACTAAATATATGACAACTGCAGAATGCCAAAACTTTTTACATATATGATTATATATTCTGAAAGCGGCTGTAATTAAGAACTTATACACAAAAAAGTATGGTAAGGGAATATTAAGACTATAAAATTAAACACTCAGGCATGAGGTATGCCAAAATTAAAGTGGCTTCTGCATTACAAAAGAATTTTGTGGCAGCAGTAAGGGTTGAGAATGTAATCCTTCAGGGCAGCACACAGCTGCATTAACTATGAGTCTCCCTCCTCTTCTGTGATTTTGTATTTCACATCTTTAATTCCTGCAGCAAATGAAGAGGGGAATCTCCGACAGTTTCAGATTACTAGAGACACCCCCTAATAACTGAGTTAACAAAACAGCCAAATGCAGTACTTAGTTATTTTCCCCATAGGAACCACCCACAACAGTGAATGAGATATCTACCAATCAATATAGCCGAATTCGCTTATGCCACAGATACTCTGGGACACTGAAATCTCATTTTAGACTCTGCTACATAACTGAAGGCGCACTTCCTATACTATTATTATCCTGAAAGACTACTAAATTCAAAATAATAATACTAATACCACTAATAACCAAGACTACTAATAACAATTCAGCATTAGAAGATGAGAGACTTAGCTGAATGGTTTAGTGATTGTCTATCCATCGTTTCACAGGTATTTTTCCCCCCTCCAGAGAGAAAGCTGTTTTAAACCAGCTACTGCTCCCCCTGCAGCATATCGACTCTCTCCTGTTCTTGTGCTACCCCTTCAGTGGCACCAATACAGCTTCTTACAGAGCAAACCAACTCAATTAACATAGAAAAGTTAAAAACACTTATGAAATAAATAAATAGAAGAATGTCAGGAACAACTACTACTGTCTTTGCTATGCAGCTATCGGTCAGTACCCTAATACTATTTGAACGTCTACCAAAGTCTTTTCCTCAAGAAAGCCCAATTCACTGCAGTGCGATGAAAAGGAAGGCATCCTAGCTGTAATTCCACTTCTTCCTAATTACGCTGTGTGTTTTGCATTGAAAACTGTATTAGGGTACATATCTTCTATTCTAAAAGAAGACCTATCCATACTCTTCAACGTATAAAATTAGGCTGAAGCCGTGAGGCTTTAGACAGCAAGTTACATATACATAGCTCCTAAAGAGGTGCTAATAGCTAAAAAATCATCTTTTTTCAAATGATGAAATTACCCAGGGAAAAAAAATCTGCATTTTTGATGCACAACTATTTTCAACACAAGTCTATTGTTTTCAGGGGAAAAAAAAATCACTACTATTCAAGTTAATAACATTTCATAAAAAGCACACGTGGGGAGAGTGGGGGTCAATATCTCTAGTAATGATTTTTATCTTCAACTTTTTGCACAAATTTAGAAGAATACAGCAAAGAAAATATAGCAAATACAGAAGAAAATAGCGAAAGCTCAAAGCTCTTGAAAACAGCTATTTCCTTGGCAAAACCAATCCATCCGTGAAGACAGACAACTTGGGTGAAATCCTGTCCTAACAATTATCCAACACTACAAATTAAATTTAAAGTAATTACCACTCAGTTTTAATATTGTTAAGTACAGAAAGAGTAAAATTAGCTACAACAGTTCATGGAGCCCTTAGAGATTAATAAAGAAAACAGCCTGTACTTTTCTCACATCTTTATTTCACCTCTGTGTGTGTCTGTGTGTGTATGTGTATATTAAACTTTTCTATATAAGAACATGAAGCAGAAGAAACGGAAAACAAGACATGGCTGAATGGCACCTTAAACTATTACATATCAACCCGGTAGTTATTTTTTTTCCTCTTTAGCCTGTTCAAAAGAGGTAACTCTTGCCTTACCAACAAAATTCTCAAATCTTAAAAACACCAGCGACCACATTTGACCAAAACCCTCCCAACCCTATGTAATCTAAGGTAATGTTAGGTAATCTGAAACCAGTGCCTGTAACGTGTTTGAGAAAGTATTTCAAAAGGTTATATAAAAAAAATCAATAGTTTACTAAAAAAAAATGAATGCAGTTACTTGTCCTGTCAAGTAGAATTCCTCTGCTGTAACGACCAAATGTTGTCAAACTTCAAATAACGGGCCCCAAGCCCATAGATATCCACAGACAAATGGATTTTATTCCTGTAAGATTGAACAGCGTGAAACAACCACAACCGCTCAGACTGAACTCTGCCAGGACTACCACAACTGAGGTGTATTTCTCAAGCGCTTCTTTCACTAGAGTATTTGCTTAAACAATCCTCTTGCCTTCTGGCACACCTGCCACCCGGAGAAAGGATCCAGGTTAAATATAACCACATTAAAAAAAAAAAAAAAAGGGGTAGTTAATTTTAACCTGGACCATTTCGGGCGAGTTCAGCGACGGGACACGGTGCCACGAACCGCTGTGCTGTTACAGCTGAGGGGGGCAGCAAAGAGGTGAGAGCTAGGAGCAAGGACGACAGGCCTGTTTTAGTCAACACTGCCACCAACAGCAACACTTGTCAAACTATGTCACAGGAAAAATACTACTTACTTTAAGGATTTAGAGGATCAGGATCTCCGATCAGCCACTCCACCTTTACATGCCACTTCACATCACACCTAGAACTATATCTGACTCCCCCTGTGCCTCTCAGTAGGTCAATTTTTAACATGAAAACAACAGCCTTACAAAATTGTCACTACAAACCACTGATTAGTTTACAAATACCCCTCCTTACGAAAAAAGCAATCCAAATTTATATCCAGGCCAAAAGTACCAGGAATGTGGAAGTGAAGCCAACAAAAAAATCCAAATCTGTCTCAACAAAACCACAAAATGAAGTACCACAATTTCCAGTCCCTCACTGATCATATTTCACATACGCACAGACCATTTGACACACTCATTTCACGAATACACGTAAGTCGGGACAGGGCTGGAGACTATTGAGCAGTCCTCACTTTTATGAGCATGAACGCACTGAGAGCACCACAATAAACGGATCAGAGGAAAAAAAACAAAACCAAATCAACCCAGCCAAGTGCATGCTCAATCCTGCACCCCACAGCCCCGGTCACCTGTCGAAGAGACACGCCGCGCCCCGAGGACCAGGAAAGCTGTCCCGCCGCAGGGAGTGCCCGGGGCCCGCCACGGCCCAGCTGCCGGGCCGGCACCTACCGCCGTGCCTGCGGTGCAGCCGACTGCCCGGCGTGCAAACGCCTTCCGATCACGACGCCGCACGGAGCCGTCGCAAAAGCCCCTCAAGCCCCTAACGCATGGGGATCCCTCCGGCACCAGCGAGACGAGCCGCTAAACGGAGAGGAGCGGCTGTGGGGAGGCAGCACCCGCGGCTCTGCCCGCCCCACAGAAGAGGGGCCGGCGGCGACTCGGCATGGCACGGCGCGGACAAGGCGGCGGGGGATGCCGGGGAGTCCCGCCGCCGCCCTGCCGGCTCTCAGCCCGGGCGGCGGGGCCGG
>JASSUY010046997.1:0-33243 GCA_032466535.1 Forpus xanthops | reverse complement strand
ACTTCCCTGGGCAACCCATTCCAGTGCCTCACCACCCTTACAGTAAAGAATTTCTTCCTCATATGCAATCTAAACTTAATGTGTGTGTACGTGTATATTTTTATATATGCAGTATGTATTTTTATATGCATATAAAAATATCTATTACACTGAACTATGGGGTTTATCAGCAGATAGGAATATAATATATAGACATTAAAGGTTAATTTCACTTTTTAATGCCAGTGAAAAATACACAGGTTAAAGAGATCTCTTTGATTTACTTGTTTGGATTAGTACTGACTTTCCTTCCTCTACACTAATTAGCTTTTAATTGTTCCTGAAAGTGGCAGATTTGTTGCTTCCAGCACTGATGGAGAATGTATCAAACTCACTGAGTTTAAAATCAAAACAGCAAGAGAGAATTAAAAGAGATTTTCCTGAATCCCTACTTTTGGTTACTTTCTTTGAAGATCAGTTCTGTGTCCTACCAGTAATTATGTTACAAACAAAACCATGATGACATTGTCAGGGCTGCAGAATGCTGAGGTGGAAAGAATTTTCAGTACAACATGAACATTTCAAAACTTTGAGCCTATTGGTAAGAAGGTCCTGCCCTTACCTGTTGCTATTTGGTACCTGGTTTCCAGGTTCTGTAAGCTGCTTCTTCAGAATGGGTCCATGTTTCCTGCTGATGTTCATCAGTAATTCCCAGACCCTAAGCCACTGTGCTATGCTGGACATAGGCTCAGCACACATAAGCTCAAGAGTGCTATCTAAATATTTCTGTGGTAATTGACCATATCTAGGTTCTGGATCTAATGCTTTTGTCACCTGTATACTGACTACCCTCCTCAGAAAAAACTGACATAACATAAATTATTAGGAATGATCCTTATCTGATGAATTGTACAAGCTATTGTAAGCAGGTAGTGCTTAGAAAAGCTGAAAAGGTGAAGGCTGCAGGAAACAAAATCATGTCAGGGTAATTGAAGGATTATTAATCTAAGGAAAGTAATGAGGCTGTAATGATTCACATTTGAGCAGGGGTATAAATCTTCATAAAGACCTGTAGGAGATTTTATGTCATGGACAAACAATGATGACCTTAGTTTTCCATTCTGTTTGAGCAGGCTCAGAACTCCACTAATGCAGAGAATAAGAGAAGGGTCATCTTATAGAATAGAGACCCCCACAGGGAGAAATGCCCACAGGGGATGTCACCTTCCTCTTTGAATGGAACTTAGAATTCTTCCTCTATTTGATTACAGTTAAGAAGAGCATGTCTATAATTTTACACACTTCAAAGAAAATTTGATGTTGCTGAAAATAAGGCTAGAGCTCAGCCTCTGTGCTGGGAAAGAAGAGTTAACTAAATGATTGCTTACCTCCAAGTTAAATTCATTGCTAGTGTAACGTCCGTTCAGCTCCGAGCACTTAACTCTGAACTTCCTGTCAAAGGTGGCAGAAGTGTCCCAGTTACGATAGCGAATCTGCCGGAGAACCTGTTCATAGTTGTTCATGCTGTCCACACCTAAAATGGAGGTGAAGCTATAATCATCCCATGGACATGCTATTTGAGAAATACTGTGCAGTACAGGACAAATAAAACGTTCCCAGAAAGTACAAAATATGGCAGAATGATCTGAAGGCAGTAGTGCCTCTGATATCAGGGAATACCAAATTATGTGAACACAGTTTTGGGAAATTACTGTAGATCTGTAATGGAGATGAATAAATACAAGGGCATTTCTTCCGTAATAGTCCTTTCTATTTTAATACTGTAGGGAAGAAATACGGGAAAGCACAGTCCATTAACATACCATAGACTGAATATCCTGCTGTGGAATTTGTGGCATCTAGATGTTTTCCTTGGAGCTCCACATGATCCAGTTCTAAGCACTCTTGTTCAGGATCTAGCTCTGTGCCCATCACCAAAACATCACAGAAATCCAAGCTGTGCAGCATTTCCTCTAATACCACTGGCTTATTGGCTGTGAACAAATGGCATATAACATGAAAAAAGAAGAAATAAACTAAGACAAATGATCACAGAACAGCTCGGTCATTTAATGTTCTTTGCACCACGGCTCTACATCAGTTTTTGTAGGTATGGTTGAATTGGTTTTGCCAACATTAAATACAGCAGCTTACTTGAGGCAAATCAAAAGAGGTGTTTTGCTTGTTCAGGTGCTACCGTGATGAAGGCCTACAAATGCCTGGTGAGGATGCATACAGAAAATACATTGTTCTGTAATAAAAGTCATTCAGGAACAGTACTGGAAGTAGAAAATTGAGATTTGATGCTGGAACTATATCCACGTAAACAGGTCTGATTTTTAGTACTGTTCTGATTGCAGACTGGTATCACACATTCATTCATTCTTTTCTCAAGGGAAACCAAACTGGAAAAATGAATGTCAAATATATCTCTGCTTGGATGATTTTCTCAGTTACTCTTTGCATTACAAAGAACATGTCCATCTATCCAAGAACATGGTATTATCTTTAATACATGCGACTTTGAGAAATTGAGTTGTAAACTGACTATACTTCATTAGGTATGATTAGGAAAAAACTCTGTTGCTGGAAAAAGAGTAGCATTATCAATTTACTATTTAAATTCTCTAATCAGCTTAGCACAGAGTGTCGGGCAAGACTGCTTTACTAGCTCCCTGAGGGTACTGTAGACACAGAGACTGCAGTCTTGGAATTTAGTGCCTGTTCTGTGGATTTCATTTTAGAGGGTGTATGAGAGAAGGCCAACATGGACATAAAAGACTTACGCCTTAAATTCCCAACTCCTGGTACAGTGAATTTTGGGTATCAGAATTCTAGGGACAGCTCTAACTTAGACAAAAACACAGACTCAAATTCGTCAGATAATATCTGGGATGAGAGAAATAATGACTGAAGCTTCTAATGCAGGAATTGAGACTTACAATTCAATAATCTTTTGCAAAACACACTTATCCCCAAAGCTAATTACCATCTATCCATTTTAACCACTCTCAGTGGAAATAAACAAGAGATGGCACATTAGTAGGTGCCTCACTTTCAAGAATTAAGCAGTACTTTAAGAAAAGCTGTTATGTTCATTTCCAAGGTGAGACTAAGCCTTTTTATGGTACACAGTAATTATGTCAATAATTGTATTGGAAAAAATGAGGAAGATGGAATTTATGAACTTAACTTGAGGGCAGTAGTAATTCACTGAAAGTTCTGAAGATGTCATAACATTTAGGGACGCAGAGCATCATACGTGCATTGTGCCTTAAGCAATTGGTAATGATCGCTCTTTTCTAGGCAAGAATTAATTTTTCTTTACATACAACTGTATACAGTTGGTATTAGGATATGATGATACACTTTCAGCCTCCAGAGGACAGATGCAGTTTCAGGAAAGTGATGCACAGCATTATTATAGAGCACAGCTCCATAGAATCTATGCCCCTGTGCTTGCATATCATGAGGGGATTTATCTTTTCAAAACACATGCACCTAGTTGCTGCTTATTGTAGTCCAAGAAACACTCTTTAGGATGATTCCTCAGATTACTAAGCTTTTAATTTACCTTGCATGCAAACATCCAGAAGGAAGATTCCTTTAAGGGCAGTTATAAACCATTCTGTGATTTTAAAACTTATTTTTGAACATTTCCCTGGTGTCAAACAGTAACATACACAGTTCTCAGCATCAGAATGAACTGTCATCATTGGAAAAAATTCTTTGCAGATTATTATTATTACATTACACATGTGGGAAACTGAGGCACAAGATTTCTCAATGATTGCCCACCTATTCAATAGCAGAGCTGAGAACATAAAAACAGACTAAACTTACAATTATTTGTCAATTACTGCTTTCCACTTTATCAGTACAGTTAACAAAATTCTGTAACAAATGAATTCTAATAGAAAGATGTTATTCAAAGGAACACGTGAAGAAGAGTGGAAAGGAATTGTTTGGAAGTAGGCAAGACACTAAATGGAAAAGTGTGGTCTTTGGAAGCACATACTGATCTGTCCCTATTTAATACTCTGTTAAAATTACACTATTTAAAAATGTGTTAATTGAATGTTTTCAGTCTAGCAGTACTGTGGCCTATCACTGCCTAAATGAATCTGAGTGAAATGACTTCATAGTGCTTGTCTGCACTGTCCTTTCAAAAACAGATCATGTAATAATATTTTGGAACTAGATGATCTTTCCTTTCCAACCCTAACAACAAACAAATAAATATTTAAAAGAAATCTACAAACCTCTGTCATGTTCATCCACTGGATGCTCCATTTTAGTGACTGTGCTGACAATTCTGATGTCAGGTAACAAAGTAACGCCTCTTTCACTTTCAAATTGTGCAGCTGGTCTAGCAAAGTGGTCCGTCCCACTTATCGTAATCTTGGGCTCATTGGCCTGAAACACCATTACATAGGCATCTATATCTGGGATACTAATGCAGACATCTTCACCGAAACATCTGAAAGAATACGTTATTTGTTAACTGCATGTAATACCTTGCACATCAGAGGTGTGTGGCACTTGCATAGCCCAAAACCCACCTGATGGCTCTCTTCTTTTGTAGTGACTCAGATTAGCCTAGCCCATACTTTGACACATGCATCTGTACCACCATGTACATGGGCCTGCAATGATAGTAACAACTATGTCCCTCTCATCCCCTCCCATATTCACAATTAGTGAAATTACATAAGGACAGCAACAGATTAATGACAAGCTCACTGAGAATAATATTTTGAAGTTTAACTGACATTTAATAAAGTAGTGAATGCTTAAAAAAAAGATAAAAGTAAATTAGAATCATAGAATAGTTAGGGTTGGAAAGGACCTTAAGATCACCTAGTTCCAACCCCCCTGCCATGGGGCAGGGCCACCTCCCAGTAAACCATGTTACCCAAGGCTCTGTCCAACCTGGCCTTGAACACTGCCAGGGCTGGAATATTCACAACAACCCATTCCAGTGCCTCACCACCCTTAAAGAACTTTTTCCTTATATCCAATCTAAACTTCCCCTGTTTAAGTTTTAACCCATTACCCCTTGTCCTGTCACTATAGTCCCTCCCCAGCATCCTTATACCCCCCCCTTTCAGATACTGGAAGGCTGCTGTGAGGTCTTCACACAGCCTTCTCCTCTCCAGGCTGACAACTAACTTCAGTAAACCTAAAGTTAAATTCTCCAAGAGGTATCTAATGTTATTTTGTCATGTGTGAATAAAAGGGGTTAATTATCCATTTAGGATGGACCCATCATGAACTCATTCTGGCACACCCTACATCCCCCCCAGTATTTGCTGGGGACAAAAGGGACCTGTATTATCATTTTAATTTGAATCAGCACTGTGCTTTGGAATTGAATCTGCTGACAAGCTCTACCTTTGATCTTGGCACAAGGCTTGGGCCAGCCTTGGAAATTGGACTGCTTCCAATGAAACTGCATCAGAAGACGGTCTCCGAACAACATGGTCAGCCCACAGAACTAGACTAAACCTACTATTAGTAAGAATTGTACATGCATTAGATAAGGGGCTTGTGGAACTGATGTTTATTTTCACTCTAAAGATCTGCTTTCATTGCACTGTGCAACTTGCTGTAAAGGATGTGCCCAGGGGAGCTCACGAGTGACAGATGGCTCTGATTATGTAAAGAAGTAGACACTATCTTGCAGGTTCTACCACTGCTCTTTGTGTGAAAATGAAAGGACAGAGATTTAACACCCAGTACTTCAGTGTCTACAGCCATGAGAGGACACAGCATAGCTGCAGATACTGTTCTTGCAGATGTATCATCTGTTACATATAATAGACCTGCTTTAAAGAGTAAAAGCTTTAATTATCTCAGAAGAAACTGTAACTTTTTAAAATGAACACTAAAATAAGAATGCAATAAATGCAAACGCTGTTCAGTCCAGACTGCATACTCCAAACTGTAAACAGAATTCAAGAACATGACATAGAAAAGTGTCTTAGGACAACATCAAAAGAAAACCACAGTGTAAATCAGCATTAATCAAATTACGTTTTTATGCTTAATAACACAGAAGTATGACTTAGCCATGTAAATTAGCAAGAATTCTTCTTTTCACATGTCTTCCACCCAAAAAGTAATTCATTACAAATATTCCCAGTCTTACCAGTTCAGATGAAGATAACTTACTGGACTTTGGATGAGACTTTGAGACGTCGTACACCTGCAGTAGGAAACTGTCTAGAGTTGATGTATGAGACCTTTCGGAGAGCTTGATTTATATTCTCAATGTCATCTCCTTCCACAACAAGGACTGACTGGGAAGGGTTGAAGTGATACTAGGGGAAATGCATATAATTAGTACAAAGAACCACATCCAGAGTATAAAAAAAGATATTTTTAAGGAATGATGCACATGAAATCTAACGATTCAAGATTAAAAAAAAACAACTTAGTAGCTTTTGTTGTCTGAATACACGTTGTTCTCTAAAACATGCACTCATCAGTTATCTGTTTCATATCTAAGTAGCTACTGTTATAATTAATTTTATTGTAAACTAATCCCAGTTTGCTGTGCTTTGCCCAGCCTTATTAAAGATACTATTTCTGCAGATATGCAGCTCGAAATCTTAACTATTATTATTATATGTTAATTTCTTTAGATTAAACACGTCACATATAAAAATATTGGCTTAAACCAGAGTAGGATGCAGAAGGATATTCTTCCTGCTTTCCATGTGGTCTTTACCCTGGGCTATTGTTCAGATATATTTCACCATAGACTAACAAAGCAGTAATAACCTTTGCCTCCTACATTTTCATTAGTCAGACAAAATAAAGCGGATTCTCCTTTCTCTGTCTCATGGTCAAGAAGGGTATCACCATTTAAAATGGAGTTGCTACTTGCACAAAGCTAGCTGCTTATTTGAGCCAACTTTGCAAAGTCAATGGTTATTCTTGTAGTCTTGATCCTTCCCTAGTCTGTTGCATCGAGCATGAAACAGTTTTGCTGACCAAGAACCTTTGCTACTATATTAACAGAGCAAAAGATTGATTTTATCTTCATCATAATTAATCCTGATTCCAGTTTTGGTCTGTTAATTGGTTGTGGAAACTATCTGCATTGAAGAGAAAACCAGATTAAACCCTTGATTTTGTACCCCACTTTCATCACCACAAAACACAAAAAGAAATGCACCTTTCTCTCATATGCAGTCCCTTTCTAAAGCTGGATACTGATTAGCTGAACATGTTCTATTATATACAGGCAATGGCTGTCTGCGCTTCTTACAATAAGAAAGGTTAAAAAGCAAAAAGACTGTGAAGAATGAAGCGAAGGGATCTCCATCAGCCATAACACAGAGGGCTAGATTTAAAGCTTGTGCAGGAAGGTCGTAACACACAGAAGGATGTTTTTTGACAAAGAGGAGGACTAACATGAGTCATGGTCTGCATACGCTTTCCTTTATATAAGCTAGAAGTAGTAGAGAATAAAATCAGTGAAAGGAGACTCTAGCTAGCTAGTTAACTTAATAGCTCAGCTGCCACAACAGCTGGGATGCTGCCAGAGAGACCTGAGAAAGCCCCAGTCTGAGCTGTTTTTGTCTTTCTCATTAAAAAAGGCTAAAAATAGCAACAGCTCAGACTGTGTTTCTGAGAGCTGTTACAGAGATCTGAAAATCAGGTTGCAAACAAAAAAATTCCAACGCTACTGTGCCAGAAACTGTATTACAGCTGCATTACTCTGTCTTAGGTGCTCGAGGGTGAAGCTTCATGTGTCCAAAATGTCCATCAGAAACACCTTCCAACATCAGTTTGCCAGCACTGCAAAGCACCATGTACATAGCCATGCAGACCATCACCTGTGCAACTGTCACATGTGCTTGTCTGAGATCAGGTATGTTTATGTTTGGCACCAGAAACCCCTTCTCTATTAATCCTCTGTTTGAGGTCAGGTGCCAACAGTTCTGCTTTTATCTAAGCCAATTAGCCCCAATAAGAAACCCACACAATCTGTCTGTGGTGCCACCTTTCATTTC
This sequence comes from Forpus xanthops, assembly GCA_032466535.1. Taxonomy (NCBI): domain Eukaryota; kingdom Metazoa; phylum Chordata; class Aves; order Psittaciformes; family Psittacidae; genus Forpus; species Forpus xanthops. The sequence continues at coordinate 25,240 of JASSUY010046997.1, read as the reverse complement.
TGCTTCCTGCTGTTGCACTGACTGTTGAGCTTGCTGAGAAAGTAAAAATGAAAACAGTAACTTAAAAATCGCCCCACTATGCCTCATCTGTAATTCGGAAAATGAGAATCATTTGAAGTTGGGTGAAAGACAGAAAACAATCTATCACATTTATTTTCCCCATTTCTCCACCAGTGCTGGAGGGAAGCCAATCAGCCATGCTGTGGGTGGATGTAAAATCCCACCAGATGACTTACTGGTGGCATATACACTTGCATTCCAAAGTCTACCTGCTCTTTGTATTCACTGGCATAGAAAAGAGCTTTTACTCATAAGTAAATGTACCATTTTGCTGGGGGAGGCAACCATGTCAATTTGTAATGATGTCATTGGTAGGATGAAGTAAAAGAAAAATTCTTTGTGCTGTTTTGCTCCTCCTTACCTTTGCACTTACAGTTTTCATTTTTACCATTGTTTTCAGGAAACATATTGGTTATAGTATGCCATTTCAACTTACCACCTACATAGACACTGGAATGTATTTCATGTCCAACTCCTGTCTTGTACAATTGAAAGGTTTAGCTAATACAATATAGTAGCCTGGGACTTCCACTGTGTGCTCTAGATCAACCACCCTCCTTTCTACCATCTCTTTCCTGTGATGCAAAGTCTGCAGCCAGAGCATCTTCCCAGTTTGAATTTGAAGCTCAGCTACTTTGGAAGGTGGCATTACCATTTGTGTGCCTGGAAAGAGCTTAATGCATCAGGAAGCGGGATGCCTGTCATGTAGTAATTGTTATCAGTAAAGGGAAACCGCCAGTACATCTCAGATAAGCACTGCAGAAGTTATAGTCAAGATCCTACACATATCCAAAAGAACCAAATTTGTCTTAATGAATGCAAAGCAATCTGGCCACTGTGACAACTGAAAGAGGATTTCCCTCTGCCTGTTGTTCTCCAATCTTAGAAAAAGTGCTACAATATCAATAGTTATATGCATAATGAAGATAGAGTTCTTGGAACACACTGTGTTTCTCAGTACTATTGCACTGGGACTTCTTTCAGAGTTGAAAGATGTTCCACATACGTTTTCCACTGCTACTTAAGATAAAAATTCAGTAATTCTTTGGAATCATGTCTATTTCTGAATAACTACCAAAATAAGCATCAGAACACAACCTGGCAATTCTTGCAAACTGAAGTATCAGCAGTGCCTTACTTTCTAAGCATCTAGCTTTACAATAATCGAAACATTTTTCTTTGCTGTGTCACAGCTCTTCTGCCATTATGCTTTCTCTTTGCATGACTATGGGAAATTACATTGCTTCTGAGAGCACATTTGTACTGTGCATACTCTACCTTGGGCTCTCCACTTCATAAATCAGCCCTAAATTTTTATCTAAGATGATGTCAGTTCATCACTCACCTTTATTCCTTGTCCAAGACTCTCAAGAGAGTTAATATCCAGACCTTCCTTGCAGGCCTGCAAACAAGAAATCACTTTCTGACTCTCAATTTTTCCTGGCCGGATAGTGAGACTAGCAAGGCTGCCATGGAAATACTGAGCAAATCTTGGCTTGGTGACTTCACCTCCTGCAAGAAAGGGAATAAAAATTGTTTAATCACACCAGTACACAAACCACCATATAAAAGCTCACTTCATGTTTCAACACATCTAAAGAATTTATATCCATTTTAGCCAAGTATATTTGAGATCCCATTCATTGTGTTAAGTGGAATTGCTTTTGGGGTTGTTAGGTGGCACCTAGTAGCAGCCTGTCTTTAAGATTCTTGTCACTGTTTTCCAGTATTGCATTTAGGCATTTATAATGCTGTGATAACATACTCTGAGATGAAACACACTCTCTACAAATGGTTTTGTAAGGATATGGTGTAAATTCACAGCAGTGAATGCAGGCCAATGCACAACACTATGCTAAATGCCTTATAACACTTCCCTTACCCCAAAGCAGCTAATTTGGTGCCAGATCAGGTCTCCTTACTGTATGTTGCATTAGGCCTCTAGCTACACTTATTCAGTTTCATTCTAGGCAGCTTCAAAGGAAGAGTGATTTTTAGAAGTTGTCAATAAAATGTGATTACATCCTGCCTGCACCAGTGATCACAGAATCTCAATTACTAATGGGATATTTAGTGATTTACTCATCCTCCTCCAGAATTTTTAGAGCTTGTCTTTCCTCCAAGTGTTAACTATAGCAGTGCATGTGAATTACTGCCCACCTTGAGCCTGAGAAGACTGAGAGCCATGTGAGAGTGAAGCCAGACAGAGTAATTGGATTAGCAGTTGGTAAGCTATTGATAAACTGTTGTAATTTGCAGATAACTCACCTCTACAGTGACTGTAGATTTAGTGTCAAACAACCTATTTCTGCCAGGGGAGCTAGCTCGAGCTTGAACTTTAACTTAAAGATTTGTATGCGGACTGGGGTTAGGATAGGTATGAAGTGACAAGTTTTCCTGAGGCTGATGTTGCTACCTTAAAGCCTGAAAAACAGCACTTTCAGCAGCATGAACAGTGTTAAGAAAACTTAACTTATTTTACATAGTGAAGAAAATACACAGTGGTGTAGTGAGAGAAAAGAATGTGTCTAAGCACACTATTTCTTCATAGAAGTAGATAGGCTTTGTTCTTTTTTGTTAAGCTTGCAGCACAAACTGCCTTTCTGCTTATCCTAAAGAAAGATCCTCAAGGAGAATTACTCTTCTCCGCTCTCTCATTCATTTGTCCATTCTACAGAAAATTTCCTCTGGGTAGATTTTTTTTTTGAGGTTTCACATAAACTTTCATGTATGCAACAGCTGAAGTGCAGGATTAGTTTGTACTGTAAATTTGGCCTCTATGAGACATACCAAGACAATCATTTGGCAAACAGTGCATAACAGGGCAATGGGCTTTTTAGCATAAATGTTGTTATAGTTCATAGAATCATAAATTCATGGAATAAGCTTGGGTTGGAAAGGACCTTAAAGCTCATGGAGTTCCTACCCCCTGCCACAGGCAGGGACACCTCCCACTAGACCAGGTTATTCCAAGCCCCATCCAACTTAGCCTTGAACACTGCCAGGGATGGGACACTAATCTGTTTTTAATCTGCGTTTCAAGGTATGTGTTGCCACTACACCAGAAGCAATGTATCTGCACAGAAGAAAGTAAGCCAAATTAAGGAAGGCAAAAAAAAAAAGCAGCAAACCTCTCCCTAAAATGGAGACAAGGGAAGAAAAGCAGGTAAGAGCGTACAGAAGAAGGACATCACATTGTGCTTTGAAGCTTCAGAATCTCATATCCCTAACAGAATTCTGAAGACAGCAAGTTCCAAAGCTAAAACACTAACCATGGAGCTTTCAAATTTAGAAACCAACATTAAGCCTGCCTGTAGATCTTAATATTTCTGATGCAAAATAAGCAGTCGCAGCTAGGCTAATGTATTTAAATCTAAAACTAGCTCACTAAAATGCATAAAGGACTAGGCCAGAAGCTAGAACAAAGAATTCAATATGCCTCACAGAAACAAGCAGGATAAAGTAGTTGAAGTAAAGCAACATGACTGGTGCTTACATCCATGAGTAGGAACTTCAGGTTTGGATTTTGTTTGGTTTTTTTTATCTTTGTTTGTTCCTACAATTACATTGCTAGGTCATTTATGAAGATACAATTGCCCATAGCCCATATTAAATATACAAAGTATTCACTGTGCCCAAGCACCACTTTAAAAAAGCTCTGGTGTACAGGGAGGTGTTAACCACATTGGAGTTGTGCAGTTCTTGTTTAAAGTGGACTGTGAAGGAGGTGATGTAATCTATGCTCTGGAGAGGCTATCAAGATGCTATGTGAAAAAAAGCAAGTATTTCAAGAAAATGTGAGTGAAAAATAGCTGGGACTAGCTGGTCTCATTCTGTGGCAGTAGAGAAAATCTGCAGTACTGTGCCTATGGTTACGACAGAGTGATTCAGGCTGGGACAACTGCACTACAACAAACAGTGGCTTAGCCTGAAGGGGCACTGGACGATGACACAGTCTGTCCCCCAGCCCCAAGACAACAACAGCTTTACTTAATTAATTCTTGAGAATTGCCTGAGGAATTCTCTCTGAAGAGAGAGGTTGTCCAAGTAATCCACTCCAATGACCACTGATCCTTAAAGTTATAAGTTTATTCCCATTAGGGAACATGACCAATCACATTGTGGCCCCTTTCCCTTGCCAAGCTAAACAAGGCCTTTTCTTTTAATCCTTACATCTTCTACCTAGCACTACAGACTATGATCATCCCTCTTGCTTTTCTTGGAACTCCTGCTAATATCTGAACCAGAACCTACAGTTCTTCTCAACACGATATGAGTTTATATGGATATGCCTGTTAATCCAGTGTGAATGCTAGCTTTTTCCACATGAAAAAACATGAGCACTTAAAAGGGAATACTATCTCACACTTTATCATAAAAAGCAGATTGCTAAATAAGCTTTCCATAAGCACCTTTTACCAGAGTTAAAGACAAAATTATATACCTGCCAATTATATTCTTGAAGGTGAACAGAAGTCATTATACCTGAACTCTTATCACAGCTGCTTTTAACTGCAGCATGTTGACATTTTGATAGTCTTCTACCTCAGCATTTCAGAACCTTCTCAGCTCAGTGGGGTTTGTTACCTATCTGAAGTGCTGAACTGCCAGCAATTATTAAATTGCAGATGGACAAACTCTAATGCAATAAAATTGGGAAGAAAAACCCTAAAGTCTCACTAAAATTTAAGGGCCTAATGCCAATCTGCTATAACCCTGTGTTCAAGGATTGATCAAAGGAATTACTGGGAATATAGTTTTTCAATCTCAAGAAATGTAAAAATTAAAAATTGTCAGAATAAATTGAAAATCCACAGGAATTGTGTTTTACTCCTCGCTGTAGCAGTGTTTTATTGATGCTTGGTTCTAATGTATTAGTATGTTCGAATGCTCTTTTTCCTTCTGCTTCTGCAATCTAATATTCTTCAAGTATTTGACCTCAGCTTCTCAGTGTGCATATTTAGTCCAGGATGGCCAATCTCCAAGTCCTAGTCACTCTAAAATTCTTCACTCCCAAGATTAGATGAGTATAAATATGTTTAATCCAGCTTGAATACTGTAGATCTGTAGCACATTAAAGCACAGTGCATAATTGTAGCTAATGCTGATAGTCATGTTTTAATAGAGTATTATCCATTTGGATATCCATTCTTTTGAATTCTGATCTTTGATTTGATTACTACTGAATTTTACAGTTGCATTGTTTTGACTTCAGAGACATCCAATGCTGTTTGCATTCACTTACTCATCTCCAAAGAACAGTCATGCCGTTCTGTCTAAACAGTTGACTTCACTGAGCTCGCAGATCTTTTTAGGCCTTTTGCCCTACCCTAATAACGAACATGCAATTATCAGGGCAGTCTGAGCACAAAGAAGTTTTCACAGGAAATGATGAATCAAGATTTCCAACTTATCTGCAATCCTTTTAATACATTATAGACTCTGATTATACTGACCCAGATAATTAAGGGATGATCAATTGTTCAGGGCCCCAGCATAAAGATAAAAGTGAATCTGGAAGCAGCTGCAAGACATTCTCCAGCTCTGAAGTCCTCAGGTCCAAATCCACAAGTTTATCCCATCTTTTTACTATGGCAGCTTAGAGATCTGGATTTAATTCCCAGACAAGTAGCCTGGCTGTTAAACAGGCTAACACAGATTTCAGGAGTAGTACCAATTAGCACATTGAAATCCACTACATCTTGTATTTAATGAGAGGAAACACTGCTGTACTAACAGAAGCATCATTATACAGATAATCACATTGTGTTGAAATTTACCTAGATGGTTTTGCATTAATTTGCTTGCATCTACTGAGGCCTCAGGTTGGTGCAAGTTACATAAGTCCCCAAGGCATGACCCACTGGTGCACAGTAGAGCGGAATCTTTCTTTATCTGATGGATATCTTGATTTCTGGATGAAGTCCACTGAGTGATACAGACTGCTGTTGCTGCTACACTACCCACAGTGTATTTGTCCCTCAGCGATCTGGTCCTTCTGACTCTTAATCATCCTCCTTGCCTTGAACAGAAAGTCAGTTCTCTGATGGCAACTTTGTGACTGATATGTTTGCAGGGTGTTGACATATGAGGTTAACAAGGGCATCTGCAAGAAGGATGCTAAAAAAAAATTGATGTCCAACCACGGTTAAATAAAAGAGGAAAATGACAGCAGAATGCAAAATAAAAACTGAACAAAAACCAGAAATGACTTAGAAAACAGGAACTACAATAGCTTTCTGTTATATGCATGATAACAAAGCTTGTTTACAGGCTTCTTCTAAAGACCTTCCCTTGTGCAATACAGTCAGCATAATTACACTGTGAAGCTCCAACACTCTAGAGTGCATGGCATTATGACGAGTAATGTCTTAGAGTCATGGTAAGCTACAATAAGACCTTGTGACAAGTCATTAACTTGTGTCACTGCTTTCCTGACAGGACTTTGGGAATGACACATAAAGAAAAAAGCCACTTTGGGAAGTACAGACTATGAACCCAAGACCTTCTTTTCAGAGAAGCCTGGAGGAAGCCTGTTTGTGGTACGAAAGATCATTAGGCTTCCAAATCATGTAACTTGCTCCCTTCTCCCAGCTGCCTTTGCCACAGAATGTATTTAGCCATAAAAGGATTAGAGGGGGAAACCTATAAACGTTGGTTTAATGGGAGAAATTTCACACTCTGTTAAAAGGTCTGCAAAAGCTAAAGGGAAGAATTAGAACAATTTTGCGGTTGATCATGAAATCTAACTCTATTCTTGCTGTAATGCAGATATTTTTTAAAGTGACCTGAGGAAAAATCCTCTCTCTATGCTGCATTTTAACTTCACCAAGCAGGGGTAATTCTGCTTCCTTGCTGGGGAACTGTTTTACCTCTTCACTATTTGGAAAGCTCTCAAGAATCTTGAGCTGGAAGGGTGAAGCTAGAATATTTTTACAGCTAGAGAAAAAGACAGTAGACCTGAAAGCCGAGGCTGAGCCATGAGGACCCTTCTCCTATCCTGATGGACCAGGTCTGCTTCTAACATCCATTCAGGGATGTAAGAGTTCAGAGACAGTGCCAGAGTCATGCTTCCCACATGTTCTCTTTGGTTTCTCTTTTGTTCTGGGAAGCACATAAGCAAGTCAGTTTTGTCTTTTAGAAACCCTTGAGAAAGGGTAATTTTGCATCAAATTCTTTTTCACCATTAGAGACAGAACAACACTTTGGACCTAAATATCTGCACCTACACCAAAATCACACCCTTGACAATCACCTGTGAGACCACTGATGCGAATAAAAAAGGCCTGACACTAAATGTCTTCAGAGAAAGCTGCCAAACTTTACCAGGGTACCCAAAGCCCTGATTTTCAGCAACAGCTGCACCAGCATTCCAAACTGTTCATTTCTGCCCTCAGTTAGTTCACCAAGAGTCCAATTTGCCTATCACTTTAGTCAGCATTACCTTTTTTCTAGGCTAAGAGTCACTGAAATACTGCTAAAATTTAGGATTTGCCATGCATGAAGGCTGGGTCTCTGTTGGAGATAGAATGTCACTGCTCTTGGGTCACATGTAACTGAATCAACAAAACCAGTTTAGCCTAAAGGCATGAAGTTCCACCCTCAAATAAACTACCCAAAAGTAGAGCAGTATTAAAAGTATGTTAGTTTTGTGAACTACATAAAATAAACAATGAACTCAGTGCTAAACACTGTGATAGGACCCTAAATCAATGAGGTAGCTCTGCCTAGATCGTCCCTTTAGTGAGCTGCCAGAAGAAAGAACCAAGGTTTTTAGCTTAAAAAAAAATATACTATAGTAACACACCTAATTTGAGAAAATTTCTATTGCTTATGCCAGAACAAAACATTAAAACAAACAAACAAAACCACCCAACAACAAAAAGCTATGACTTTCCTCATTTCTAGTGTCTTATATTAAAGCTGGAAACTACTCCCAGTCTTGGTTTTACGTAACTGAGTAACTTTCTGGCCCTCTGCATTTACAGCCATCTTCACTCTCTGCTTGTCTCCAGGCTGCCACCCAAACTTCTGCCTCCCGTATCCTCTTGCCCACTAGACAAAGCTCTGCCCTTCCAGGAAAAGGCTGATTCTTCCTCCTTTTGAGAGTCCTAGCACTCAACTCACATAATTTAAAGAAATATTGTGTAACATCAGGAACAATCAAATCAAGCATGCTCTTTACACTGCCAAGGCAAGGGTAAAGATGTAGGAGAGACTTGCCCATTAAAACTGGAATGCTAATGTCAGAAAAAAACAACCAAACCAACCAAAAAAACAAACGAAAGGGCAAATGGTTTGATGGAAATGGGACTTCATAGGCTAAAGTTTAGCACGTAAGCCTAGGAAAGGGCACTTTTTGTCTGTTCTCATGTTGGATTCAGGAGAACAGCACTGAACTTGAACTGTCTTAAATTTCACTTGAACAGCTGAAGGCAGAAATAAAACCTAACCTGACTCTTCATAATAGATACGATAAACAAGGTATAGAAGTCACAAAGGAGTTACTCTGGAATTAGAATACTAGTAAGAGGAAATACTAATCTCAAAGAAAAGGATTCTCCTTCTGTGCCTGAGACTCCTACACGACGTAACTCTGAGAAAGACAAGGAGATGCCAGCATGATACTTTTATATAACCTCAGCATGAATACCAGTGTAAGTGATGAACAGACCAGGCAGGGCTGGAAGAGTCGCCTGTTTCATAGCCTGATGGATTCTGAAAATTCCTAGAGAAACAGCTCCCAGTTTCCACACCAGTACTGAAAACTGTCACAGAGGAAAGGGTAAATAATGACTTACTTATTTTTTTGCTGCAAGCAAATGAAAATTGTTGTGGTAAGAAAAAGGAATGTTATTTCCACTGGTTAATTTAGTTGTCTGAGTTACGACTGTTTTCCACATAATTTGACTTTGATAAATGGATACTGTGGACTCAAAACTATAAAATAGTTTAGTAACGATAGAAAAAGGCTTGTCCTTTCTGAAGAAAAGGGTTGGAGCTTGTGTTGCTAGCTGCCCAGTGCTTCAGTGAAAAGGGAAGGAAATAGTCTGAGCAAACCAGAGCTGGAAACTCCCATATCCTCTGAACAAAGACTCCCCCGAGTGGCTTATGCCACCAAAATCACTGCATATTTTTACTAAAGTAAATCCTAGCTATTTCTAAAGCAGTTTTGAAAATGTGACAGACTATTCTGACTGGCCTAAAAGTATTTTCCTAAGTAAGCAAACCCAGATAACAGTGTCAATGAAACTATTTATAGTAAAATTATTTGACAGATTCACTTTTTCTTGAAATATATGGATTGTGAAAATTAGCATTTTGAACAAAATCATTTGGTTTTACACACTGAATAATTACAGTTAAACTGACTAAAACAGAGTGCTGAATCTTACTAACAAAGTGACTTTTCATACCATTCATTGAAAATAGTTTAAGCTGATCCAAACTTATCAAAAGATAAGCATTGCTAAAAGCAATATAGTGAAATGTTGGTTTATGCACTTTAAAAGTTCACCTTTTTGATCACACTACCGTAGCTAAATCCTGACGTTTTCATGAGATGGAAAATTTCTTTCTGCTTCTGAGGGGCTCCAATTCTCACACTATTAAAACAGCATTAACATTACCTTGCAATAAATTCTAAAAGCAGGAATACGTAATATTTCAGTAGCTTAAATCAGGTGTTTCACCAAAAAGGTAGAAGAATCTTTTCCTGAATGGTTATCCAATAAGCTGTCAAATTATTCAAGGCAATGCTAAAAATGTCTGAAAGCAATAACAGCTTTCCATTTGTTTAACAGCTTAAATACTACATATAGTCTGTGGTCTAAATTTATTGTGAGCCGGTATGAGGAGTTTTACCTTAATTCTTTTTCTTTGATATAATGAGACAAAGATGCAAAGGAAACAAGACTCCCACCCATGCAGAGACTTCTAGGAGAAACCTCCCCATTCAACACCTAAAGATTGCTTTAGAGAATGATAAAAACACAATGCATGAATGAAAGATGTTAAGAGACAGAAGTTACACCAATAATGCGCAAAAATATGTAGACCTATTCAGAAGAACCAAGTGATAAACATGAAGGGATTCAAATAAAATTTCTTCAGCACAGCTCCTGAGAAATGATGATGTTTCAGAAGGCAATACACATTGATTATTCCCAGTCCTTATGGCGTTTTATCCTAGAATCACAGAGTACTTTGCACTGGAAGAGACCTTCAAAGCTCATCTACTCCACTCCCCTCCCACTGTTGAGCAGGGACGTCTTCAAACTAGATCCCACATCTGAAAAGAACTAAATTCACTCCATAGACTAATTACATCTGCACTTGTTCAGTCTGAAACTTTGCTTTAAAAGTACTGCACCAAAACTACACAAGAAAAAAAGTAAAAACCGAACATAAAACCTCCACAGATCAAACTAAGGGAAAACTTGTCTAAATCAGATTGGTACCTGTCAACTATACATCCCAGCACACTACTGGCTAAACAGAAGTTCTGGTTTCTGAAAAATCTGATACATATTTCACTACATATTTTTACCTAAAAAAGGTGCAACACTCCCTTAGAATATTATCGCCTTAGAGTGCAATTAAATGTATTCCGTCACATATTCCAGTATGCCTAATGATCATCCTAAAGAGATGGAAGTGAACCAGCCTATACTTTCACAAATATACAGGATCAGCATCATTCTGATTAGCTCGCTATCATAATACCTATCTCGGAGATCAATATTCAAATCTTATCAACTCTTGTTTTTTTGGATTAGCATGGCTTTATTCTGCATGTTGCCATCAAAGTAAAGATTGGATCTTTACCCCAAGGTGTTCATAATCTAACAGCTGGATTTGCTTCTAATACTACTTACACAGAACAGCTCTGCCATGCATAAGATGTCCAAATTCTGCAGACAGATAACATTGTAAATGAGCAGAGATCAAACTGGCACAAAGGTAGTAACAGAGAAAGAGAGCTAACATTAAAGAGTGGGGAAGAAACATGAGCTGTGTTAAAGCATTTTTTCCTAATCATACAGTTTGCTTCACTTCATACTTTTGTCTTAAGTAAAAACAAGACACAGTGCATAAACAGAAAATTAACATGGATTAACTTTACAAGAGCAGATGAGCTTAAGGTGTAAGACAGAGAACAGAAGAGACATTGGCATAAGGACCAGAAAAAAAGAACAGGATTAGAAAAGGGAGAAAACAAAAAAAAACCTAGTATTTCAGCAAAGGCTTACAAGTACGTATACAAGTACGGCACTGGGATTGGGACTTCCAGTTTTATTATACTCTTACCTTTACTTCTGGTCTATAACAGGGTGGACTGATTAAATCAGTGGAATTACTGGTGACATACATTCAATATCAAGAACACAGGACCAGGCCATGAGTTGGGAATGAAATTTGAGGCAGAGACTAAAAGGAGATAGCTGGAGTTCTTTGGAGTACTATTTAGATAGTTAGCTTCAAACAGGGTAAGGAGGCAAATCATTAAATTATGTGAAGACAAAAGATAAGGACAATCACACTGAATACACAAATGGTATTAACAACTTCTTTAGATGATAGGAATTCAAAAGTCTGTTAATGTCCCATCCATTTTATCCTTGGACTCGACTTGTTATTAACTCTGGATTTACTTCAGATTTTATACCATCAACCTTCCAGTAATGTATTTACTATGCAATCAGTGAGACAAACAAGATTCTTTTTGGTCTGCATTCATAATTGTGCAGTCTATTTCTTAATGTCTTATTACCTTGCCAACAAGCACCAACTGTGAGCTGCATGGCTATGTGGGAGGGGTGGATAGGCCAGTCATTGGTCACAAGGTAAGGTTCGTACGTTGTTCCATCCATGTATAATGTAACAACGGGAAATTCAACATTGACAACGTAGTAATGCCATTCTTTATCACAAATCTTAAAGACAAAATGCAAGAAAAAATATTAATTACTGCCAAGTGATTTACTTTTTATCTCATATGTTTATAAATTCTCTGGTTTCCAAATTTCACTCAGAGGAGACAATAACGTTATTGCAATTCGTATATCACTAAAATTAATGAAAGTTAAAACAATGTTGATAAATACTGTTGGCATACTTGCAGAATACAGCTGATAAATAGAGGCATCTTAAAACACACTACTTGAAAATGGATAACAAACAGAAAAATCAGGCTATTTGGTATTTGCTCTGCACATCTGTTAATACACAATATTAGTTTCTTAATGTCTGTATCCAGTTTTGAAATGTAAACCTATATAAGAAATGCATACTTGGGATGTATCAGCATAATTACTGTTAGCTTCAGAAGAGAACATACAGCACTTAATCACTAGATTGATGGGTTACTGTCAAAGATTTGATTCAATTGTTGTTATTAACTTATTGCATTAGTACTTGGAAAATCCTATCCCATCTTTGGGCCTTAAGCTTTTCACCATGTAGTTAGCAAAGTAAGGATCTATATGGTTTCAGTGACATACATCAGCTTTGAAAACCAACAGCAACAGTTACAACATAATTTCAAAATTGCAATATTAATATCAAATCTCATATAAATTTCTGAGCTGGGCAACCAGGTGGATCATTGCAAGATGGCCAGATTAGGTTTTAGTTCAAAAATGTACAGCCAGATGTACCAGTGCCTCTGAAAACAGAAGTCTAGTGTGTAAATATCAAAGCCTGCCCAATCCTTTGTTCCTCAGTTGTATCTTTCAGATTTAAAAGTCCTAAGAAATAAACGACGGCAAATTGGTAGGATGGGCTGTTTTTAAAAGTAAAGCAATAGTTACAGTTATGCCCCTTTCAGATCTGCAGTGCTACTTGTTTCGATGTATTAAGAAATGGAAGTGCTTGCTTGCATGAAGATATCCTTGCTGTTTCATAGAGGCAAGCAGGAAAGGGATGTTTAAACGTAACACTTTGTCCTTGGCTGGGTTAAGTGCTATCTACTGCAATATCTGCCCCTTGAAAGCAAAAGCTAATGTTTTGTTCCAAAAGACACTTCAACAGGCACTTAATCACTTCTATTTCAACGGATGCATTTATTACGGCAGACATCATAGCTCCATAGCAGGAGATAAATACAGCAATAGGCTGCTAGAGCCTTTCTTTTTGTAAACAGTAGACAGCGCAAATGTTTTCTGAAGGTTAAATGAACTGAAACCAAAACTGAAAGTAAATAAATTGAAAGAAAACTTCATTGAACAAACAGCAATCACAAATAGCATTATGCAGTCCTTCCTTTCAAGGAAAAACGTTTGCCAGGATTTCTGACTGATCATTAGAATGTGATACATCACATTATGCATCAGACATTGAATACACTAAACAAAATGAATTATGTGCCCAAGTTGGAGAGACCTTGCATTACAAAAACTACAGAAGTTAACAGTTGACAACTTTCAGAGAACCCTTCCAGAGTATTTCTCTGTTGCAGACCCAAACTGCATCACCTGGGATGCCCCAAGTGCTATTGAGGAACACTTTTAACACAGCAAACCCAAACAGTTTGGAGATAATACACACAAAGCACTTAATAATGTGTCTGATTATTCTATTGACTCACTACAGGGCAGTCATATTTTTCAAATAAAATGCTTTCTGAAAACACAAGATTACATAAATTCCACAATATAGGACAATAGCAGTGGGGCTCCAGTGCCTCCAAGAAAAATGCAGATGCCCAACTGCACATGTCCACGCTAGGCAAAGTACTTACTAATCTTTATTCTTTCTGATGCATCCTGGAATATAAGACAGTGCAAGTGTAGGCAGCTTGGTGAACTCCTCACACCATCGCTTATGTGCTTTTCCTTAGATTTCAACACACAAACACATCAAGTTTTGTTTTAAAGGGAATTCTGGCACGATTCATGAGATCGTGCTTCCTGAGGTTTCAGAAGCACCCAAGTTGGTCAGGCACTTCATTGTCATACAATCTCAGTCCAGTTTAGGTACACAGACACGTGCATATGCCACCAAAAGAACTTTGAAATATCTGTACTGGGTCTCAGTGTGAAAACAAACATTCCACAAAGAAGCAATACAATTATTTACAAACCTGGAATACATCCCAGTCATTCAGCAGTAGGCAGTATCTCATGCCTGGCCATTTCACAGGCAACAAAATAATGAAATAAATAAATGTGGAGGGTAATCTGTTATGCTGTCATTTCAGACACCTTCTTCACCTTGCACGTGCTCCACAGTGCCAATGGAATATAACACGATTGCAGTGAAGCCATGAAAAGAACACTATAAAATATACTAGTTTGGCGAATAAATACATTTAATAATCTCAAGTAAGGATTTTATTTCTTAAAATCTAATTTACACAGCTATCCTAATGAGGTAAAATTACAGCTGAGTAAGCTTGGCTTTCAAAGACTACTGCATGGCTAGGTTGGTCTAATCACTCTATCGTGTCAGACTGCCTCTAAAATGTATTAATCAAATCATACTGAATTAACCAGCTTGAAGTTTTAGCGCTGATTACAAGCCACTGATCTGGGACGTGCTTTTATGAAAGAGATGAAAGCAGACTCAAATGTACATCTTATGAAGTAAATTTCCCAAGACATGAAATCTAATGAGGAATGTCAGAGATTTTTCAGTTGAATACTGAATGAACCGAAAGGAAGGAACAAAACCCATAGAAGTTTGGTCTGAAAAACACATGGTGCTTAGAAACAGACTTTGCTGTTTGTGAAGTGTCTCTTTTTCCAGCTTTGTACATGAGAGCTAAGCATGCATGCGTGAGAACGTGCACTTTACAGCTTTCAGCTTTTTTAGCCTCACTTAGGTCAGCTCGGGCATACTCATGCAAAATGTATCATTTGCCTGTTTGGTTAGAAAAACAAAGAGAGCTTGCACTTAGAGCAGTTCAGTTCTGAACAGCCATGCATGCTCACAGCTCTCTGACTAGCTTCCTGAAAGCCCTTTAAGTAATGATCAGCAGTCCACTGACTTCAACCACACACATAGCTCTGCACATCCTGTAAGTGCTACTCAGAGCACACTTTGAATCTGTCCTTTGGAGCTGAGACATCCTTTAGAGCAACTTCCATCTTTCTGGTTTGTGTGACTGCTGACAAAGTGGGCTCAGAATGCACTTAAACATCCACGAGAAAAGAAGTAAATGGAATAAGAAAAGGACAGCAAGGAAAGCTCCCTACTTACTAGAAAGAGCACAACTTAGTGCAGGTATAAGACACAAGCTCTTTCTTTCTGCCTAAGTAGGCTGAACCATTATTGTCTACAGGTTGTTTGAAGAAAGCACCTTAATCCATCTCTAAAACAGGCCATGCCACTCTATTCACTTATTTATGCCTGTTGTAGCGTCTTAGCATGCTCTAAACTTCCCCCACCTCCCCGCATTCTTTAGGCAACACCTAAAATACTGTACCTAGTTTTGGGCACCTGAATATAAGAAATACAAGATCTTGCCATGTCAGGAGATGCTGCGAAATTAGCCTGGAGTGTGGGGCGTCATTACGGGGAGGGTAATAACAGCCTTCCAGTGCCTATGGAGAAGTCACCAGGAAGACAGAGGCTTTTCAAAGTTATGCATGCTGTGACAGAGACACAATGGACATAAACTGAAACAAGACAGGTTCCACTCTTGCTTACCTAGTACTTCTGTTAACTGATGTCTGCTCATGTGAGCTAAGGCTCACCAGAATAAGAAGTGCTTTGCAAAACAGATTTTTAAAATTCCCTTTTAGAAATAAACCACCCAAATCCTCAAATCTCTGGGAAACAATCCCAAACCATTGTTTTTCATCAGTTGTCTATTTCACTATAAAGATACTCCAGGCATAAAAGAGAAAATAACATAAAAACCCAAAGCCAAACAACAAGAGGCAGGTACAAACTGTAACCATTTCATTTGAGAATGCTAAAATGCTTTCAACCTCTTGTCTATCATTTTTTTCATCCTGATTTGGCTATCACAGCAGAGAGGGAAACGTCTCCCAAAGATGTCTCAAAGATAAGCTAAGTTTGCTTTTCTAAGTATCTGCAAGCAACAACAGAGGAATCTATCCTCCAGGTAACTCCCTCATTCTTGCATCCCTCTGATAAATAGCTCTCCCATCTGTCTTACAAGTATTATTTTTTTCAGTATTACACTTTCTCCTGGCTATGAGTTTCAGCATTTTATCACTTTACCTACAGTATTTAAAACTGTTAAAGCACCTTAAATATTAATTTACATAAAATCGATAAATTCTAGACCATTGGTATACACCACTGTTACAGGACCAGTTCTGGTCCTATCCTCCCTTTTTTGTTTTTGCTCTATTTACGTTGCTAGCAACCTGGTCAGCTGCCTGGGTCACATTATTTCACTAACTCTCATCCCAATCAGACCTAATTCCAGTCTTATTAACTGATTCAGATTTAAATAGCTGCACATGAGAATAAATTATATACTACCTTCTTCAAAGCAAATTCCTAAACAAGGTCAGAATGTCAGTTCTGTTGTGGTGTTGCTCATGCCCAAAGGGAATGCTAATGGGGCTCAAGCATCTCCTCGGGGAGGGTACTGGGGCTGAAGAAGAGTGCTGACAGCAAATTATGTGCTAAAAACCTGGAAATATTAAGCAAAGTATAACTGTAACAGCAAATAGCTGGGCTGGAGAGGCCAACCAGGCCAGTTCTTTACATTGTTGTCACTGTCTAGAGGTGTCTTAAATCTGCAAACACAGAGCTGAATTTCCTGAAGGTGAATAAAGACAGACACAGAAATGGTAAAGGTGTTTAAATCTCCCCCTTTGCTTTTTATGGAAAAATTCTAAGTATAATTACCGTTAAACATTAACATTGGATGAATTATTTCACTTCTGCAATTGCATTCTTCTGAACAGAGGTCACTTAGGCTGAAAAAGAATGGGTGCTTCTGCTTGCTCAGCCTAACTTTACAGAATATAAAACATCATGCCTGAGCTAATGTGCATCTGCTGGAATGACACTCCAGGATGTACTGGCCTTTACAGAACTGTAACTGTTTGCTATGATCATGCAGCATTTCAGCAGCAGTCCTTTCTTTAACTTTGTGTCCTCTCAACAAATCTATTTTCTGCAGTTTGGTAGCACTTCAATAAGTAAAACATTTAGGCCAGTCTATAATGAAGACTGTTGTGGAGAAAGCCATTATATTCATTTATAGTGGAACAGGATCATTAAGGAAGGAAGAACCACATTCACACAGGGATTACAGTACCCAAGCAGCTAGAATACTAATGCTTACCTCTGCTTGCTAGGAGGTCAGGAGTACACTGGGGACTATAAATTGCATATTTTTATAAAGAAGCATAATAGAAAGTTAGTCACGCTTAGTGTGTCACTGCTGCTGCACAAAAATGCCCTCTTCAATGGCTGTGCATGTCTGGGAAAATGCAAAGTCTACAGATGGTCACAAAGGCACCGTTTCTACTAATAAAGAGTTGCAGTGCATCATATCTTCATCAAGAGCTTGAATTATCACACTTATTAACTGACAGCTAATATTCTTAATCACTGTTACACTTTTATTAATGGCATTTACTGTATTTATGAATCTGCATGTCCTTCAGCAAGCAAAACACCTCAAATCCTTTGTATGCTCCTGTACAGAATACAGTGCTCACAACCTTAACTATAGAATAGTTTCCTTATCTGGAATTATGATGGAGGTCAGCATTATGAACTTTGCACATATGCAGACACAACTCAGGTCCTGCATTTTTATCTCACTTGACTGAAGATGACAACAAATAGAGGGATTCTTTCCTTGATCTTAAATTTAAAGGCACTGTCATTATCCACACAGTTACAGTACCCAGGTCAAACCCTCTGCCCCATTCTGACAGCAGCCACATGCTTTGTAGTAAGTCTGCTTCAAAGCGTGGCACCTTGTTCAGATGATGTCTGGCTGGGGATATAAAAGATTATTTTAAGAATACGTTTTTCCTTGCATCTCCAAAATAGTCCTTTCTGTAAGAGCTTTGTAAAACGAGGGATTTTGGCATTGCTATTTTCTGTTGGTGACACTGAACAGACACTTAAATGCTTCCAATGTATCTTCACTGAAAAACTTTCATAGATTTTGTTACATCAAAATATTTTTATATAGTTTTGATAGATTTTTATAGCACTGAAAGCACTGTACTGCATACAGAGAGCTCAACTGCAACAGAATGAAAGCCTCTGAAAGAGGTTTACTGCACCTTTAATAGGGATCTAATAGTGGCACAGTCAGAAAGCAAGCGTGAAAAGATACCGATTTGGAAACAGCTGACAGTGGATTGCAGGTAAAAGTGGAAAAGTTACATATATTTGTAATATTTTAGAAGAAAAATAATAGCATATTTACATATGCAAAATAGTTAAGTTTCAGATTTAATAATTTTTTTTAATTTTATATGGTTTTAAAATAAAATTTCTTAAGAGTTCTAGGCAATCTACTCATTATGCAGAAGACTGATGACTTTTGCATGAAGGCAGTGCAAAGGTGAGCATATAAAAGGCTTTCTCCTCTCCCACTCTGAGGTTTATAACTTCTCTCTGATGAATGGGAACTTTAAAGATGTTGTTGAATGAGCTTTTATCTGTTACTTTACGAAGTCATTTAGTAACTTAATGGCTTTCCTATTGTCAGTTCTCATCCACAGGCTTCTACAATTAAGACATGTGAATTTAAAGAAGAAAAATAATGTATCTTAGGGCACTGCTTTTCCTGTAACTGCTGCTTCCTTTTGATTTCATTTAATAAATCTTTGCCTTCAATTTCAGTAGCTGAGCTCCCCACGAAAGCTCATTAGGTGATACAGGGAAGCAAGTTACACAGCTGACTTTTGATCTCCTTTTTCTCATTGTCTCTAAGCACCTTATGATTTCTTTCATATTTTTTTAATTATCCCATCACCACCAAGAATAAAAGATACACAGATATACTGCTAAAAATGTCCTAGCAGAGACTGCAAATCTGTAATTCAGTATGCAGATTATCGGTATTCAGGATGTACTTACTTCACTGGCCTTGTGGGTTACCTAGTGCATTTCTGATTTCTAACACAATGAACAAAAATCCATTTCTATTGTGAATATGGAAGTTTTATGGCAAAAAATTTCCTACCCACCTGACACTGGCACTGCGCTACAGTATAATCTGTCAGCCTATTCCTTTTGTGGATGAGCTGCTGAAAATAAATGCAGATGAAACTCAAAATAATCAAATTCATCCAGTAATACAAATTTTTGTGTCTTGTACCATTATTTATTCTACCCCAGTATTATGCTCTGTGCATTAGGCCAGACAGTTGCCACATGTTGGCTTTACTTGATCATTGCTGAAACAAAAGGCTTAAAATGTCCTTGGCAAAGGGTCTGTGTATTCTTCACCACTAAGTGGAGCTGTGTAAATTGCAAATCTGTCCCCAGTATCTCCACAGGCTCTTCAGAAAACTTGAAATAAAGCTCTAAAATATTCGCATGATCATATAATCCCTTTGACTTTACCTTTGTACATTTACTCTTTAGCAGCTGACTCACAGGACATTTGCTTTTCCTGTCTGTAAAATCAGTATGCCCTGCCTCTGAAGTGGCAACAGGTACAGTATGTATGTAGTCATTAATACAGACTGGAAGAAAAAAATACTGTATATAGGAAAAAGAGGAATCAGTATACCCTCACCAGTTAAATTCACAGGTGACACATTGAAAAGCATCACCACAATCTACAAATTCAGGTTTTTTTTTCCATAAGAATACTGTTGCACACTGAACCTTAACGTAAGACTTATACTTTGAATGTTAGCCCTGCTTTAATTTGATCACAAAGTCGGTCTGAGCAAGTGTCTGAATTCTGACAGCTGGTGGCAGGCAGTGGAGGCAGAGAAACCTCCAAGCCACCAGATTGCTTTGCTGTGGACCACTGCTTTTATGCTTATGAGACTAAAGCGTCACGATGCTTCCAATTGTTAGCAGTACTGGTTGTTAGATGGAGTAATTTGTACTTGTGAGGACGGTTTTCCATTGCTGCTGTCTGTATCAGAACTTGCATGTCTCTAGTACATATGCTGATATTATTTTAGCTTTGTATATTAGGCAAGAATTTGTTAACTATTCTTCTATATTTGTGTTTTATTTCTTTTAAAACTAGCTTTCCAAAACCTTACAGCAGCATATCTTCTGATCTGTGCATTTTATTGCCACGTAAATCTGCAGTAGTAAAGGAATATGTGTGATCAGTCCTAGAACATACGAGATTGAACACTGTGCAAATTAATCCCTTCTTTCCGGAATCTCAACTGAGTATCAGAAGAACATTAACCTGAGAAAGGAAGCAAAAGAGAGACTTCCCTTGCTCTTTATGCAACTCTTAAGCAAGTTATTGCTTCCTCACAGAGGTGAGGAAGCCAGGAACACAGTTAGTATTCCCTACCTCTTGTTGCATGCCTAAAAGGAAGAGAAACCTCTTGGATTATATTAAGGAAGATGAGAGCCACAGGAGTAACATTTTCAAGGCTCTACTGACAGTGGACCAAGTGTCAGCTCTTAAATGGGGTACCAATTACATGACCATAGCTAATATGAAACCTTGACAATAATGGCCCTAAAACTCTCTTCAGTTGGCACTAACACTGGCACCTTATTTAGGAAGTTAAGTAAAGCAGAACACATTTTGAAACAGAAACTGGAGGTGAAGGATTGGAGGTACTTTTTCACCTTTATAATCTCACTAACTGAAAAGATAATACAGTTTAATGCTAATTATTTTAACATCATTTTGTATACCTTATAAAACAAGTATTTCAATCTGAACTATTCAGTACAATGTACTGAGTATAAACCTAATGGATTTTCTCATGTACCTTGCTCAAGTAAATGCTGTAAATGAGTAAGTACTTATTTGACCAGCTAATCGCAGTCCTTCCAAACAGATAATTTCAACTGTTTACTCACTGCCTGGTCCATGCTTTTTTTCTGCTGCTTTATGTTTATAAAACTTAAGACACTTACTTCCACTTAAAACCCCCAACTTTTCACAGAGCATTTAAGAAACAGCCCTAAGATTTGCTTGGTGTCCTTTAGAAAATACAGGTAGACCATGTTGTTAGAATACCTTGTGTTCTGGTATTAATTATGCAGTATGGTTTATTTAACCAGCAGTGCGGACGTCCATTCAATCATCCTGAAAATGTGGCTGGGGAAGAATCATCTTTCAACAACTTTTTTTTCTTATTTCAACCCTTCTCAACACTTTCCCCTTCAAATGAATGTAGAAAGAAAAGCAAGCACCTAAAAGAGCTGAGTCTGTATTTAATACCAGATTTACAGATGTAAGACATGTTTTGATTTTCCTGAGATAAAAACCTGCAGAGCTCTGCAGTGTATTTTATTTTGAGGTTGACTGACAACAGCAGATGTCTTTCATCTCAAAGAAGGAAGTGAACAAAGACACTGCAACCACCTGGTAGCAACTGGGGCAAATGTTTTATTACTGTGAGCTAGTTTTCATCTGATTTGTGTACCATCCTCAGCTTAAAAGAGCTCAGTATATGGATCTGACTCTGAGCCTTCTAAGATTTATTACCTGTTTTTATCTGAACTACCTACCCCATATGCTAGAGAGAGGATGTTAATTGTAGTGTTGACCTCTTTGCTGGATATTCTCTTAGTCCCCCTTGTGTTGTTGGCATTCTGCCAGGACAAAGTATATCACTGTCTTTGATTGCAGTATTGTGTGCCCTCTTTTGTAATCACAATATTCACTCTATTACTCTATCACTTAATGAAAACAACTTCATTCCAGCCATGTATTGATGTCTGAGTCATCTGCAAACCAGCCCTTTATAAAGAGTATCACCTGAAAGGAATTAAAAGATCTAATGGTAAGCTTCTATTTGTTAACTGCAATAAAAGAAAGGAGGAGAAAGGGGAAAAATAATAATCAAAGATATATCTCAGCCTCTCATTTTAGAGTCCTCTGTTAAGATCTTGCATGGTATTAAGTGCTGGCTCTTTCCCATTTCATTTTTAAATACCTTTGGCTGTTCACCTAGCTAGATTCTTTTCCTGTCTTACTCTTGGAAGACACTACACTACTTCGTACATATACATATGTATGAATGCATAATATATAAATATACATGTGCATACTCCCACCCCACAGCCTTTGGAGTTTTTATTACAATCTTGAGTGAAATAAATTTGAAAGCAGGTTTGCAGAACACTTTTGGAACTCCAGTGTTCTACAATGAAAAGCTCACTATTATTATCACTAAAATGAATAAACCTCAAAGAGCTCAGATCGGTGCAAATATTTTCTTAGACCAATCTGTAGTATTCTCCCAGCTGTGAGTCTCTTATTCTAGTTGTAAAGACTTCAGGGTACTTTCAGAGCTTGTACCAGAGCAAATTATTTAAAAAACTTCTGAAAAAAAGAAGTTTTCAGAGAATCCTAAAGTATCTAAAAAGTTTTCAGAAACTGTATTTAAGAGCTGAGTTGGACTGAAATTGAAACTAAACGTTTAAGTGAAAGAGAAAACTGGTAACTGTTAACTATACTATTAAATAAAAGTATTACTGATACTCCTTCAGCTACCTAATGACTAAGTCTTGGTACATAATATAACGTAAATATTTTGTGTAAACTGTTGTTATGAACCCATAAAGAAATATTAATGTGATTAGGAAGTAACACATTGATTATTCTTCATGAGTAGGAAGATTTTCCTGGTCATTAAACTCTTTCTGCTTTTCTCTCTCCCTCAAGTAAATAAATCTAGTGAACATCATTTGAACGTAGTGTTCTGAATTGGGCCACCCATCTTTCCGGGATTTCTAGGCTGAGAGATGCTCCGACATCAGAGAATATAATGGGTGGAGCTGAAGTTGCATGCTGTGTCAGAAGAAATACTCCCCTCTCATAATGCTGTCAGAAACTGATGCCCAGTGAAGGAGTCAGCACTGATTTCAGAAGTTAGAAAGCCAGGAGGTGAGTAGACCACTTAAATAAGCAGTTAGCAACTTTCTCTACTATGCTTAAATAATAATAGTAATAAAAAGGTTTCCATTTTGGCTGCTCTTTTTTCTTATAGCACTCATTATCTTTAACAGAAACCTTTACTGAACTGTAACTCATACTGGTAGTGTTATTTAGCTTCTCTTTTTTTTTTTTCTTCTTTTTATTCCTGTCAATCAATTAACACCACTTGATCATTAACTAACAAAACACATAAAAGTACCCTGATGTAAAGTCAAGCAGCACTTAGTAGTCCAACTGTTCATCAGAATTAGTGACCTCAAGGGAGCATTAGATAACTCTTGTTTTCAGCTCTCTTAAGGAACAAGAGTTAACGAGAAAATGCCTGCTGCACAAAAGAAGTCTACAGACATCAGACTTTGTTCTTAGCATTTTATAACATATACCTCTAGCAGCGGCTAAAATATTCGAAGTCCTCTTTAGGTCAAATACAGCCCTCCCACAAATTCATTCATTTCCGTGTGCACTCTACGCAGAAGTTGTTCCTAAGTCAAAACATACCAGAACATGGTAGAAAATTTAAACAGAAGAACCCACAGTAAATACTCAGGATTCACTCTGCAAATCAGAATCACAACAAACTGGGATTTCAAACTCAATTTTGTGCATAATTATGCATGCTGGCTTTTCCTTTTGACTAGTTTTCTAAATGTTACACAGCATATATTTGAGGCTTAGACAGCACCCAGATGCCAGACATTCCTAATATGACAGAACTGTAAATCTCAAAAGAGATTTACTCAGAATTTGTCAATGCATCACAAGCTCATGAATCTCTTAAAATTGTGCAACCCCATCCTTACTAAATTAAATAATTTTTCTTTAAGAATAGTCAGATAAAGGTTTTTAATTGCACATTCATTCATCAACAAGTAGCAGGAAATGAAAAGGTGAGTAAACTATATATATATCAGTATTTATGAGATGTCAATAAACTCCTTACTGCCCACAACTGAAGTAGGCAATTTCTCTTCACTTAGGCAGTTTCTCTTTGCTTTTCACACTCAACTAACCATAACAAATTCTGACCAATTCTATACTTTCCTAACTCTCTCACTGAGTGAAGGTATCTTTAACTTTATAGCTCCTTCCATCTTGTCTTCATAAAAATAAATATATGAGCCACAAGCCTGACGAAGAAGCAGTGATTTCACTTACCTAATTTAGGTGTTAAAAGTTGGGATGTCTCCTCCTCATAGAGCAGAAAGCTAAATTTGCTATGGCGTATAATACAGAATCCTAGGGTAGTTAGGGTTGGAAAGGACCTTAAGATCATCTAGTTCCAACATAATAATGCACCTCCAGTTTTAATGTTTCATCAACAGAAAATCTTCAAAAGCTCATTTAATGACAACATTAGGCAGTTAAAGTGGAGGTCCAAGCTGAGCTAGAGCGAGGTGACTCCAGCCTGATCTCACCTCTTGAAAACAAGCACATAGTATGATGGAAAAAAAAGTATTTATCATCCATCAGGAGAAACATATACAAATGGATTCCACTGAACTTAGGAGAACTAGGATCCACTTGAAATAATATGTACTATAAAGGTGTCGTGGTTTAAGCTGTAAATCACTCTGCCTGCCCAATCACTCCCCCCACCTTCTTCATCCCCACTTCGGGGGGGGGGGGAATGGGGAGAACCAAAAGAATGTAACTGGGTTGAGATAAGAACAGTCCAGTCACTAAGGTATAACACAAACCACTGCTGCTACCACCAATAACAACAATGACCAGGGAAATACAAGGGAAGAGGACACAACTGCTCACCACTTGACAACCAAGGCATGAACTCAACTCTTCCAGGATGCTGCCCCCAGTTTTACATCCTAGGCATGACGTACTGTGGTACGGAATACTTCTTTGGACAGTTTGGGTCAGGTGCCCTGTCTCTGCTTCCTCCCAGCTTCCCCTCCTCCCTGGCAGAGCATGAGACTCACAAAGTCCTTGGTCAAACCAAAACATTCTAAACCATAACTATAAACACTGGTGTTATCAGCGCTGTTCCCAGGCCGAAAGTCGAAAACACAGCATTGCACCAGCTACTACGTAGGATACCAAGCTCTGTGGCTCGGTTGATACGTTGGAGGGAAGGAATGCCATCCAGAGGGACCTTGACACGCTTGTGAGGTG
>JASSUY010046996.1:0-15942 GCA_032466535.1 Forpus xanthops | reverse complement strand
GGGCTGGGCGCGGAGGCGGGAGGCGGGCGGGGGCGCGCGCGGGTGTGCATGGCGCGCGGGGAAGAGGGCAGAGTGTGAGACGCATGCGCCTCGCGCTCCGTGCCCGCGCGCGTCTCCTCAGGGCCGCCCTGGGGAGGGGGGGGTACGGACGTTTGGGAGCAGCGGTCTCCAAATGGGGACTCCCGAAATGGCTGCTGAGAGCACAGCAGTTGCACTGCCTGAGGTCGCCTCAGCACCAGCGCTAGCGCCTCGAGAGGCAACGTGAGGTGAGGGTCGCGTTTCCACAGGGACATGGCGATCCCTCCAGTCCTCCCTGAGCCGGAGCACGACCCAAAGCAGGAACTTCAGACGTTATGTTTTAAGAGCACAGAGGCCCTGTCAGTCACATGCAGCTATTGTGGGAGCGTGGCTCTAGAAGGTCATAGGGCCCAGCAGCCTGCCAGCACACCTGCCACTGCACCAAGACCAAGCAGACTTTAAATAACTGGTTTTGTCCCTTTCCTCTCCACCTGTCATGGAAGAGCTCATTGCAGCTTCACAGCTACAGATAGCTGAGTTTTGCTCTTAAAGTAACAGCAGAGCCACTCTTTTCTATAAAAATGCCTATCATTCACAGATGAGTATCACAATGCAGACAAGGCTAAGAAACAAGCAGAATTTTGATGGAGCAGGAACTTGCCTTTTGTCCCTGCTTTCCAGTCACACAAGACTGCCATATTGTCCCTGCTTGCTTTCTTTGTCTTTTCAAATTGCCCCTTCCAATGGACTTAACAAGGTCAGGTTTAGTGCCTCCTTCCTCAAAGGCCTTAACTATAGTAGTCTGATTCCTGCTGCTGCCTGTTGCTTCCAAATCCCAGTTGCTTTCCAATCCCAATAGCTTTTTCTCTTGTATTCCCAGCTGTCACTTCCTACCAGCTATGTCCTTCCTTCCACTGCCACCTACAACGGCTGCTGCATGTCCACAAGTTGAATTGAGCTTCCCCATGCACACAACAAGAGAGAGGAGCTGCCATCCTCTGCTTTCCATGCAGCAATAAACTCTCAACTGCTGTGCACAAAGGTAAGCAAAGCATTGTAACTTCATAAATGCAAGATTATAAAATCCTTCCCAAGGCCTTCCCAAAGCCATGTCTCGTACTCTGTCTGCATCTCCCAAGATCAATATAGGCATCTTCACATTCAGGTAAGGTAAGCTCAAGTGTATGACTTGGTTTTTCTTCCTTCTGTTTCCCTTGAGTCTCTACTATGCAGTTGTATCTGTGTGATTTCTATTTCTTCTTTTTTCACCTGTAATTTACTATTATATTTCTCTAGATTAGCCTTTGAAGGTCTATAATTTGAAAATATGGGCCATAAGTTTGAAAGTTAGTTCCAAGCAAGAACATGATCCAAGCAGCATCTGTCTGCAGCTTATTAGAATCCCTTGTTTAGTCTATGAAAGACTAAGTATTCCTGAAGTACATTATTGAGGTGATACAGTAAGGTCAAATAATCATTAGTTTTAATTGCTGTATTGTTAAAAACATTTCCATGATCTGTTTATTGTACCCTAAAGCTAGCTATTATAAAAAAAAAAAAAAAAAAAGTAGATATTAATTATATAGAGAGAATCATAGAATAGTCAGGGTTAGAAAGGACCCTAAGATCATCCATTTCCACCCCCCCTGCCATGGGCAGGGACACCTCCCACTAAACCATCCCCAGCATTCCTATAAAAATATTAAAACAAGAACTTTCAAGAGAGATTTAAATATGAGACACAAAATTCAAACTTATGGTTCCGTGTGAAAAGAGAAGCCAAAGACTTCGATTTTTTTTTTTTTGGAGGAAGCAGTGTTCTTTCACATAGTTACTTTCCTTTTTGCTTGCTTTATTCCTTCAGTGCTGGTGATGTGCTGGTCCCAGCTTCCTAATAAACCTTTTGTCCTAACTCCTCCTCTTAGAAAAGCTATGTCAACATCAACACATCTTTTCTGATTGTCCATCCTTACACTCCAGCTCACCAGGTACTATTGCTTTAACAGCCTGTGCTTTCTGCTTGTCAGAAGAGAGCCTCACTTAGACAGTTACACTGCGGCCTAACTTCTGGGTATGTGTTGTAAAAGGTCTCAAAACAACAGGTGCTTCAATGCTCCTGGGGCTTGGCTCCAGGAATGTGACAACAATTCACAGAATTATGACCTTTCTGTGCTCTCCTTGCTATACAGAACAGTGAAGTAAAACTGAGCAATTGAACTAGGGTTGTTGTTGAGCCTGAGGAGGGATGGAGGAGAGATGAAGTGATTTACTGTCTGTTGTTGCTGCATTGTTAACGTGAACACTCAGGAGAAATAAAACTGAAATGTCTGTGAAGAAAGAACTCTCAACTCAAACTGTTCCTCTGTGTAGGTACCCCAAGCCCCATGTGGTTTCATTACAAGTGAAGGAAAATGTTATCTGGGTGGTATGAACTCTTGTTGTGACATGAGTTACCTGCTGTTAAACAAGATTTTCCGAAATTACGTATGATGCTTAGGCTTAATATATAACTATGTTTAATATCCCCGATACTATTAAAAAACACCCCAAACTTAGAGGTTTAATTGATAAATATTCAGTTATTTTCCTCCAGTTCTTTCTAATGTTTTTTATTATCTGTAGCTAACCACTCAGGCAGTTTTAGTCTTTGAATAATGGTTAAAATGTACAGTTATAATCTTATGGTATAAGGAGGGTGTGAATGTATTTAGAGAAAATGATATCCTTATCTTCTTGCAAGACCTTTCTCAGCTCTGATTAGATCAGATATAATAGAACAGTAACATTTTTTTTTCTGGACTACACTATCCAAGTAGCTCTGCTGCCTATATCAGAAATAGCTCTTTTCCCCCTGTACTACATAGTTAGCACTCCTGCTTTGGTTTGCACTTCAGGTTGCAGAGTTCAAGTCACAAAACCATACTGTATGTGGGATCTTTCAAACTCATTACGAGTACTCTGGCATTGACACGTAAGAGTGTCTGATCTTTGCAGCCACCTGATGGCAATGACTTTTGTCAGACAAATGAAGAAAATGTATGTTGTTTTCCTTTATGTATACTTGGGCTATGTGGGGCATTTGGCAGCAGCTGATAGTGATTAGTGGCCTTACATACAGTGTAGCAGTAACTGCACATTTTTCTCAAGAATTGAATAAACAGAGCTGCTTTCTAAGATCATATATTTATGCCTTGATGTAAAAGTTCAGTTTCCCCAAGACTTCTTTCCTTTGTTAGGTATGTTACTACAAGACAGAGACATAATTGGCAATAATCCTTAGTTTCTGGAATGTCAAGCTGGCTGTATATTTTAAACATATCCCCCCAGTTTGGTAACTGAAATCAGAAAATGTGCTAAATCCTCAGAAATACAATGCAATGATGCATGAAAAAGAAAGGGAGTACATTTCCTTCTAAGTATTTCTGCACTGCAAAATGGGCATACATTTTATCATGCAAGTCAATATAATTAATGGCAACTTCCATTTTTATAGCCTTCCATCCCAATGAATCTTATAGCCTTTACAGAAATTATTGTAGAGAAATATAAACCAAGGATCATTTTACCACTGCTGAAATGCAACAAACTGCTTAACAATTGTACATCTAAGCTGAGAGCTTGCTCTTCCACAGAGAATGCAGACTTAGGCTCTGTATTAGGAACAAAGATTTCCCCCTTGGAGTGCAAGACCAAATTTTTTAGCCTGTAAGAAAGCTTTAAAATGACAGAGTACACCTGTGAGCTGAAGGCTGCACAACATCTCGAGCACACATAAGCTTGTACTTGATAGTAAAGTCTGACTGGCATATCAGAGCTTACCCTAAGCAGCAGGCAGAGCTGCTTTGCTGCGTGTAATCAGTTTGACAGCCCCCAGGAATTGCTGAGTCTCCATGACCCTTGAAAGACGGTTTGGCACATATATTAAACAGACAAATACCTCCCCCCCAGCTGTTTATCCATCTCCACTGGCCACAGACCTTCCCAGTTGAGCACTCACATTGGAACTGAGTGGTTAGGTAATGACAGCATAATCTTCCACGTGTCCTCACAGTTGTTGCAGTTTAAACCCTCGGATGAAAATATTTCTGGGCAGATAACTGCCTTTGAAGCAGGATGGTGGTTCAGTAACACAAACAACAGGCAGTAATGGAGTTGAAGTAATCTAGTGATTCTATTTGGATCTGGTTTTATTTCCTTTGGTAAAGTTCCCATTAGGCACAGTTGCTAAACCTGATTTTTACTTTTTCCTGTACCAACATTTTTAACTTAGCAGAGCACTCACTTGGCATTTGTGAAGAACTGGATGGTCACGTAACGCTTGCGCTCCTTCGCAGATACTAGAGACAAAGATGCAGTCAAAAGATTCTTAAACCTCTTAAATTTGATGAAATTCAATACACCTGAACATGAGACATGAGCTTTTCAGATAGGTGGGTACTTAAGAAAGTTTTTCTCCTATTTTTCACCTAAGGCATAGAATTGTAAATTTTGTAAGGAACCAAACTTATCTCTGCCTTCAGAATATTAGGGGAAATTATTTACATTCTGCATTATGGAATTAAGAGTCCTTGCCCAAAGAGACAGTGGACTGGAGGAGTTTTCTGCCCTCTTTGACTTTCACTCAGATTTTATTTCTCAGACACTGATGTCCTGTTCCTTGGCTTAGCTGGAGCCCTGTGGCTGCTAACTACTGATCAACTGTGCCAACAGACACATGTATAGCTGCTGTTACAAATCCAGAATGCCTGAATTGTAGTATGTAAAAGAAAAAAATGTTTAAATATCAGCTTGTCCAGGTGTGCTACCACTTCCAGATGTGAATATCTCCTCTTGCCTGAGGAGTTCACAAGCCAGAGACAGGAGCTCTGTTTGAAAACATGTATTTGGCACACGCAGACTTGTCTCTTCACTATTTGCAACACCTGCAGGGTGTTACAAGAGTGGATATTTAGACTTTCGTGCTGCATTCACATGAGTGGATGTTCAAAAGCTATCAATACAGATACAAATTAATTAGCTTTGCAAGTCAGTATTACAGCCTGCATTGAGGCAATGGAAGACTTGAACCAAGCTTAATACAGCTACAGCTTCACAGAAACTGTCTGAAAAACAAGATAATTATTTGAAATCCTCTGGTCATTAAATGAGGTATGGTAGTGTTTATGTTTGAGCCTTTATTTTACTACATACCTGATATATTTACTACATACCTGCCTAATGAAAGTTCTAACCAGAAGTTCGTGGGAAAACTGACTAATTACAAGAAGTATTCCTAGGTAGAATGATCAATCACAAATAAAGACACTTTCACACTGGAATACTACAGTATTTATACTTGAAGTTATTCTGGAATAGCTCTGCCAATGAAATTTTTTTATGTAGAATGCCCTGAAATAATTCACAGGAGAAGTAGCTACTGTCTGTTCAGTGCCACTCTGTCTAAAGAAAGGCTGTAATTTCCTCACAGCTAGGGCAGAAGCTCTGGTGCTAGACAGTCTTTCTAATGAAATAAGAGATACAGATAGAAATTCAGGACAGTTACAGTATTACAAATTTAAATGAATGCTGAATTGAAGTTTTAGGATAAACACTGAGGGTAGAACACTGCTGAGGACTAGGAAAAACTGTACTTTGTGCTTCTGTGGGCTCTCCTGCAAGGCAGCTTCCAGGTGATCCTCTCCCTGTTCTCTGATGAAAGCAGCATTTCTACAAGATTTAGAAACCTTTGCTTTCCAGGATTTTAACTCTGGCCAATTCCCAAAACTCTTACGTCTCATCTTCTCAGGAGTTCTCCAGCAGGAAAACTTTGCTGAATCCTAAACAAAGTTGAGTAACACTTGAAGATTTGGTCCTTCAGGAATAGCAGTAGAGTTTTTTACACTGTATGTATTCCATCCATTGTCTTGTTACCAAGTGGCAGCTGGTTTTGGGGGAATCATTAAAAACTTCCCTTGTTATGTAGAGCACCATTGATACTTGAACTCAGGGAGAACAACCTCTGTTTCTATCCAGAAAATATTAAGAGTAAAATAAATAGTGAAGAACCAGTATGTTATTTACAGTTCTGCAATCTCAAGTTGGCATTGCTCAAACATTTACAGAATGTGTCTTGAGTAGGAATATAGTGACAGAAAAGGTGAAACAAAAAAGAGAAAAATATGTAGGGAACTGTTATATACAGGTTTTGCTATAATAATACCTTGTACACATTATTCCTTTCATCTGAGAATGTCAAAGCTCGTTAAAAAATCCAGTTCAATATTAAAAGCTTTGTGAGGAAAGCAATTATTTTATTGGTAGGTTAACCGAATGTCAGTCATTCAGACTTATTCCTCATTAGAGCCTAAACAGAACTCAAGAATAGATTTAGTCTCTAACTTCAGCTACAGAAAATGCTGTGCAAGCTGCCAACAATGAAGATCTGCAAGTGGAATTTGGTTAATTGTGTCAGTCTGTAGGAACACTTATTATTTTTTGGTATTATAATAGGTCTGGGAATCCTGAGAGTTCTGAGAGTGTGATCCCTTTGTGCAAAGTACTGTCTGAACACAAAGGTGGTTCTGGTTTGGAGGAATGTAAAGTCTTTCAGGACATAGTTTGACAAACTACCTTTCAGTGGAAGTTCATACTTACACATTCCCCACCACACATTCCTTCCTTCTTCCCCTTCATGCTGTCCCTGAATTGTGCCAGTGCAGGGTTGAGGTTTTTCGTAGCCTCATGCTAAATCGAATCAGGAAACTGATTTCAATTAGAAGTAGTCCCCATAAACACCATTTATTTTTAACTCAGAGTAGTGCTCAGATCTGTTGCCCTGGTGCAGATGCACAAACAATGAAACAAAGAAGGAGGGTGCCTTGAAGGCAGGAATGAACAAGGAAAGGGTAAGGAACATGTTTAAGTCTTGCTTACTTAGAAGAGGTATTTGTCGAACTGTAGCTTTACCATGACATGGTTGCAGTTGTAACCGGTGTGAGAAACAGCAATTTTGTTTTCTTATTAAGTTTTTTTTAAACTAACACAAGCAAGTGAAATATATCAATACACAAACAGCAGCTCTGCCACCTCAGGTGACACTTTCAGAGTAGGATTTGAGATCATTGCCAAAAAGTAATCGGGAAGGACTTAGGAATCAAAAATGACATATATCAGAAGTATACAAAGGAAATAACCTTTAAATTCCATGTTTGTTTTCACAGTGATATGGCTGGAAAATAATTTCATCTGCCTTTGCAAAGGGGCTTGGAGATGGTATAAAACAAAGTAGAGACCATTTCCCTCCCACCACAGTCGTACATCTATTATCTGACTCACCACTTGTGGGACTCCTGGCAGCACTGCTTTTATTGAAAATTCAAGCATGTGAAAATATTGTCTATTTTCAGGTTACTTTGTTCACTGTTTCATTCAGGTCACTATTTCCTTCCTTCAGAGGTTTGGTACTGAACATTCAGTAAGTGCTGGATATTGCTGTTCTTAAGCCTTGTGAGAAGGACCAGCACAGTGGAAAGGAAGGGGGGAGGGAAGGGAAGGGAGAAATGAAAGGGGAGGAGAGTCCATATCTGAAGAGAGACTCCAGACTAGAGAAATTTTACTGACATCCATTCAGTTTCCAGCAGGGTCTCCTTCAAGGGCTTTCACTGAGATCCAAAGGCCCTTGCAATTCACAGAGGCATTTACATGCAACGTTGTCCTCTGGGAGCTAAGGTATAACTGTACTCCTGGATAATAATAACAAAGAATACTACTAGACTTCTATTGAAATGTCAACCAGGCACTACTGTTGTAGAGGGTAACAAAGAGATGCTAATATAATTAATTATGAAGCCTCAGTACCCTCATTAACACATCTTTAGTGCCTAGATCTTTGAAAATCAGCTGCGTAAAGTGACTGTCAGAGTTAATTCCTTATAAATTGCCTCCTGTCACATCGCAGCACTGCACCAAGTTCTCTCAGGCCTTATTGATGCTAAGAAGTCTGTTAGGGCTTTTCTTTCCCCCAGTACCAATGCAGTTACAATGGTGTTATTAAAGTTATAAGTTGTTGCATAAGCAGGAGTTTGCGAGGCCAGAATAAAAATGCCTTTACTCAACCCAGCTTCTACAATTGGTAGCATAAATAGAAAAAAGCTTCTATCAATTACATAGAAAACAAAGGACAAAAGAAAAACAGGAATGAAAGGTGTCACCTCATTTGGCATTAAAAAGTTTCCGGACCCTGTGTTTTTCAATTTGAGGATGGCAGCCAGTTTGCAGCTCTCTCTCCTCCTCCTGCCTTTACCACAGCATTTCAGCTCCAGGCCTCATTCCAGTGCATCCTCCCTCCCTCCCCACCACTCCCGCTTACAAATATATATTTCAATAGACTTAAGCTACATGGAGTTCCAAAACCAGCATGTAATTGGTGCAATTGTCTTTTACACTTCTCCACAGAGAGCCACATTCATGCCTTCTTAAGCTCTGTTTGGCATGTTTTCACTCCTTTTTTTGTTTAAATCAGACTGGCATCTGTACTTGTGTTGGGAACCCTACATACGTACTGCTGGAAGGAATTACACAAGCTGGCTGCATTGGTGGTTCATTCTCTTATTTTTGAGCACCAGACTACTACACTGTCTTTGCAAAAGATAAAGGTGCCACCCTACAGAGGCAATAAAAAGTGATCATTACAAATCACTTGGCATTTTCTGCAGCAGTCAAAACACTCACAATGACATATCTAATTTGTGTATACAAGAGATTCTGCTTCCGTTAATCTTCATGTGCTTTGGAGGAGATGATAACCTTTCTGCAGTGCACAATTTTGCAAAGTTATCTCTCTCTGTGTTTGTATAATGTGCTCCAGAATCCTTTGGGTTCCTTGTTATACTTGGGATAAGAGACCAATCAAAATGAGATAGTTTGATTTGCCATTTCAGAAGTGGCTTTCATACCGAGTGTAAGATGCTTTTGCTGGTCTGGCTACGCAGCAATATGCAAACCCTAAATGGAGGGGAATAAAAGGAATCCTTGCAGATTTGTCTTTCTTTCTGTGTTAGCTAACATGGTCGGAACACTATTTTATTCTCCACTCTTCAATCACATATCCAGACCCCAGTAAAGCTATGATGTATGTACTGACCATTCATAGAAATAATGTAGAAGAAATGAAAGTAGCATGCTTGAAATGAAATACATAGATTTCTGAAAAGCCATCAAGAACTATCACGCACATTCTGCCTGTTTGACGTAACTACAAGCTTGATGGTACTGAATGGAATGGAACTACTTATTTCTCAATGTCCTATTTTGGACACTTCTGCAAAGGATATCCAGTTCTACTGAGATGAGTAATACCTGTCCAATGCTTTTTGAGACGGCCAACCGCTTTATACATGTCAATTAAAATTCCAACAACTGTTTGAGGTACTGATGTACAGAACAGATAAGTAATTTTTAGTCATACATAGTTACTGAATATGGGATTAATTTAAGGGATCTCATAGTTTTCTTCCATGTTGCCAGCAATGCAAAGAGTCAGCTACCTTTTAAGAGTGGCATGCCAGATTGTACTTTCATTTCTGAGATTAGAGGGTTGTGCATGCTGGTACCAGCTCAGCAGGAACTAGAGGCTGCTGGAAACAGAGACACTGCCAGTTACCTTATTGACAGCATCAAGCCTCTGTCCAAGGCAGAGGCTCCCAGCTGCCACTGAGTTCAGAGCACCATGAGAGCTAGGAATTGGGATCCAGAGCCTTTCAAAGATGCCTCCTGTGATACGCCACAGCACCTGGTCCTGTGCCAGCTCTTGCTTGCCATTCAAAAGCCACCAGCACGGTGACTTTGCACCCCTGTGGTGGTAGCCTGCTGCCACTTGCCACAAAGCAAGCTTTCCCTGGGCTCCTTCCCATTTGGGTTACCCTTGACTAAAATCTTCGTCTTACTGTTAATGAATATGGAATAGGCAATACCTGTATAGTGCAAGAAATCATAGCGGTGATATTTAAGTAAGGATCACCTCACTCTAATTCTACAAAGCATAAGAGATCTGTGACTTTAATGGAGATGGATTCTTTTTATAATGTATCAAGTCTCTAAGTGTATCAGAACTTCAGAAATGAGGCAACATGTTTTCTGCCTAAATTAAAAGTAGTTTTCAAAGCAAATAGGGCACAGCATTTGGAGGCACTTCTGGGACCGCGGACAGGGAAAAGGAGGTCAGAAATTAGAGAAAATGCACAAATGGCACTGGAGGATTCACACTGAATCCACCCAAGGACCTGAACCTTCATTATGTTACTGAGCATCTAGTAGGCTACATAGATGCTCTGTTCTTGATACCGAACAGCTGCAGTGACCTTTCTTCCCTTCATTTTAGTGAATGTGGTAGTACCTGATGGTTTAAAATCACAAATATCTGACAAAAAGAAACACCTGTGTACATTAGCAGTGCATCCACAAAATATGTATCAGATATGGCTGAAATACCGCCTGCAGTTTAGGAACTTGAGTCCTGTTCTTCCTTCTGCCATACATTCCCAGCATGATTCAGCAAGTCATCTAACCCCTCCAGCTGGAGTCTTCCCGGTCAGAAAGGGTTTTCCCTTCTCCAACTTGCAGAGCACTGGCAAGGGTAAAAGAAACGAGTGGCACATTCCAAATATAAGATGAGGAGCATCACAGGTAACACTGCAGATAAACAGACTCCAGTCAATTCATTACTTCTTGCCCTTGCTTTTGTACTCCAAAATTACCACCTATGGTAGTGCAATGTAGTGCTGCTGTCACTGAAAGATTTCAAGAATGAGCTATACCAGACTATTGCTGAAACTAAAGAGGTGTCCTTTCAAATAATGCTGCAGATGGTAGGGGTTTCCCAGTTATTCTCCTTTTGGATAATATCTCCATTATTTTTCTTTAGGGATATTTCCATTTAATGCAGACCTCCATTCCTCAGTGAGACTAACTTCTACATGGGTAGAGCAAAGAAAACTCAAGCAAATGACAACATCTAGTTCAAAACTAAACAGTATGGGAGTAATCAGTCAGGTCTTATCTAGACCCAAACAACAAGCACAAAGTGTCAGCATAAAGCAGTTCAAACTCTACATTGCATACCTGGGTTAATTCAAAGGCAGTGCAGCTAACTACCCAGACTTCAGCCAAACCCCATTTGTCATGCGAGGCAGTACAGCAGTGCACAGGTTTGAAATGAACTAGGGAAACATAATTAGATCTTGCTGGTTATACTAATCATATACTAGTGAAGGAGACAAGTAGGTTCTTGGGTACAAACCTGTTTTATTTTTTGAAGAGTTTTGTTGTTTGGCTATTTTGTTATTAATAAAGGAGAATATGTAAAAAGTGCTGTCCCTCTGAAGACAGCCATCAATCTGATCCCATTTCAAGCCCTACAAACAAACTGAACCCCCAAGTGCTCTTTCTCATGACCATCCACTCCGTTTGTGTTTGAACTGTGCATGTTGTTTTCTTCATCCTTACTTGCATCAGTTTGGGGTGGCAGGACTGGAAGGGAAGGTGTAAAAGGGGAAGAAGGCTCAGTTATGTCTCTGTTTTGGGGTGGAGACTGCTCTTTCGGCTGTCTGGAGCCTCAACAGAACTCAGTTGTTTCATTTATCACAAACAGAAGGCAGCTGCTGCACCCACTAGTGGGTGAATTTTTACTGAGCTGTAGCTTAGAATATTTGTTTTGCTCCAAGTCCTAGAAATCAAAGCCACAGTTGGTGTGTGCAGGGTTGTATCTGGCCTGTTTCTGGTACTTTCTCCCCAGTGCTTCTTCCCACACAGCTTTCTCTTTACCTCTGTCTTCATTTGTTCTTGTTTGTTTTCTGATGCTGATTTGCTCCATTATGTGAAAGTGAAAACTGATTAATACTTTGTCTCAGGAAGCACAAAGAAAAGGCACTGATAAGCACTGAAGTAACAGCCATTTTAGAGGGACTTAACAGCTTCAGGCTAGTAACAGCCTTCCCTGATTAGCCCACATTTTGCCTTATTTCCAATGTAGTGTTACTATGACAAAACAAAGATCTCTACTTATCTGATACTGCTATGACAGAAAGAAAGACATGATTTATTGAAATCCTGTTGATATATTGAAACCCCAGAAAATCAAGAGATACTAGAATAAATAAAGATTAAAATGCAGTTACTTGGAACAGTCTTTTTTTTTTTCCTCAGAGCTCTTTGCTTCCTCAGGGAAGGAAAAGTCCAGACATGCACCACATTATGGGGAGCTTGCACTACATTTGCAGGACCTTTGCATATTACTGCTGAAGAAAATGTTGATTTAGTTTTGGTCTGTTTCACATATTCAGTTCCAGTTTTCTTATCACTTTGCCATCTCACCCCCCCCCAACATTCTCCTTAAATTCCCTCTGTCAAGTTATTTAAAGTTTCTCAATTGCTGTTTGTGCTTCGCATTTTTATGATGCAGACTGTATATAAATTCACACTTATAATATTTACTCTCCTAGCAAACAGAAATATTCCTTGGCAGTTCTAATCATACCAATTAAAGATAATTTAGTGATGACTTAAGATCATCTATTTATAGATGATAAATCTTAAACATTAAGATCCTCTTGAAAAACCCACCCTACTATTGGGCTCAAGTATTTAGTATCAGTTATTCAACAAAGTAAATGCAGATTAGAATTTACTCCTGCATTTATTTGCAGAAGAAAAACTCATTCAACAGTCACTTTATGAACTTTTAATAGGGCTATTGAATTTGAAAGAAAAATACATTCATTTTTTTTCATTAAGGGATAGATTATCTTGTCACTGGTTTGTGTCTTCAAGCTGATCTCATAAAAAATAGGCATTGCCCAGTAAGTGCTGTACTAGGAGTGCACCCATAATAGCAGCAGAGCACTGGTTTATGGTACAGCGGTTGAGTTCCTAAATGAATACACTGAGGCAGAACATCAAGTATTTTCTCCAGAGAAGAGTCTGGAATCCTGCTGTCACAAAACCAGCGTGTTGTTTCCAATACTCTTTTAAAGTTGCTTTGTAAATGGATGTTTAAAAGAAGGTGGAAAGAGAAAACTGAATGAGAAATAAAGATGGCAAAGTTGTCTCAAACTCAGGGCTATGGACACTTGGTTGAAAATCTTAAGAGTCCTAGAGCTGTGGCTTTTCAGATGATTCACTTGGTTAAAATTGGTACAAAGGACTACAGAGCATGCTTTAAGTGTTGTAATTCACATCCTAACGTTTTTGTTCTTAGCAGTGATAGGGAACATCGTCAAGGTTCACACAAACCAGAGAATCACAGGATTGAGATCTGGAGGCTCCAGTTCCATCAGGACCTTTTTTCCTTGCTTCTGAAGGAGGTATCACTTAACCTTTCTGCTTTAGTTTCGCTATCTGTAACAGCTCTTTATCATGAGTTTTAGGGACTCTTCTTACACAGTTGCTTGTGGAGTACTTCAGATTCCTCAAAGCCACCGCACTCAGCTTTGACACTGGACTCACATGTGCTAAAGCAGCGCTGTGCCTATTCCCACAAGCGCTTTCTCTGTATGCTGTAATCCCGTTTTCACATAGAGGCTAAACTCCTTCCCAGCAACAGCAGCAGTAACGCTGCCGAAGTTAGCGCGTCTGTGCCTACTTATATGGGGGCTAAATTTAGCCCGTGTGTTCATCGTTGTTGTCCCAGGGGAGTTACAATTAGAAAAAACCCTTAAGCACAGTCATACCCATTAGGAATAATTACTTAAGGAGGCCGTGACAGCAGTGAACGTGTCTGCAGACACAAGCAGCACAACCGCCGTCCGGCTGTCCGTGCGGACGTTGTACCCACGTACCTACACCTCCTGGGAGGAGAGCTGCCCAGCTCTGGCAACCCTGCTGGAGCGCAGCGAGTTCGTAGTGATGTTAAATAGTACAAAGCACCGTAATTGCTTCCTCCGAGCCAGCAAACGGAAAAAGGAACTCTGTACGCAGCAGGCTTTACACACACAGCTTGACTCCCCTACCCCATCTCCTCATCAAGCACATGCTGTACACGCTAACCAAAGCACCGCGCTGAACCCTATGTTCCTACGATTACTAACAATTCCTCCTCCGGAGGGCGGGCAGCTCCGCAGTGCAGCCCCAGCTCTGTTTCCGACCGCCCGCAGCCGCTCCAGAGCACACACCGGGACCCCAGAGCACGGCTCACACCGCAGCCTCTCCCCGCGCTCGGCTTTGTCGCCCCTCCACTCCCAGCGCCATCTTAACTCCTGGCAGCCCTCGCGCTCTCCTGGCGGCGCGGCGGTACCAGCCGGGGCTCAGCATGGCTGGGGTGGCACAAGGGGACAGAGAAGAACCCCCGGGCAGCCCCATGGCATTAACAACGTGGCGACCTAGGTGCCCGCTGGTGCCAGCCTGCCCGCCGAGCACAAACCCTCCCTGCCCTTCCCCAACATGGCACCCGCCCGCCTCAGTTGTCCCTGTTGACGTCATCCCTTCGCGCCTCACCCGTTTCCATGGTAACCGCAGAGCGGGCGGTGGGGCCGAGCTGGGTCGCGGCCCTCTCTTTCCGCCATGTTCACGGACGTCTCCGCGCCCGGCGCCGATGTGGATTCGCTGTGGAGGAGCGCCCGGAGCGCCCGCTGCCAGACGGTGAGACCCCGAGAGACCCCGCGGGGCCTCAGACCGGGAGGCGGCTGCTTCTTGCCTCCAGCCCGGTCCTGCTGAAAGGGTGGCCTTGCCCTTCGGTAAAGGCCTCCGCAAAGCTCTGCTGCACCAACTGCGCGCTGAGGAAAACCCTCCCATCAGGACACTCACATCTCGACCCCTTTGCAGCGTTTTACTAATTTATGCCCTTTGTATAAATTGGCAAAGAAACACAGGTGCAGCAGCCACAAAATTGGTACCTTGAGAGCTGATAATGCTGTCCTTGTCATGTTTGCCATTTCTTCTGGAGGCTTGCATCCCTTTTACTTTCAGTCACCCTCCCCATTCTGTGCTGTAGGGCACGTGGCCCAAATTTGAGTGGCATTCAGGTATCCCCGCCTCAGATCATGTGAAGGTCACAAACACATCACCAACACCCAGTTACACAGGTACCCTCCTTGTTAGCCATGAATCAGAGGTGTGCAAACAGGCTCGGGTATCTCTGAAATGCCAAAAAGGGGAAGATGCTTTGAATGTTCTGTGCAGTGCTCTTTATCTATGTTTACATTAGAGACTCTGTCTTCTTTTACTAGAGAAGCTGCCAGACTATCAATATTTCAACAGTGGAAACTGCAACACAGTCTCATACCAGCCGAGATGCCAGCGTGCAGACAGAGCAAACTAAAGATGCCCTCTATGACTTGCAGCAAAAAGTCCAAGTAGATTACGCTGGCCTCCTGGCATTCCTTCAGAGAGTTGAAGACACTGTTATCAAAGAGCTAAAGAAAAACTGGGAAAGCCGTGCCTTTGATGGCTTTGAAGTGAACTGGACAGATCAGAATGAAACGGTAAGGAGACAGAATTCAGATGCTTGTCATTACCCCAGCAGAACTGGTTGTAGTAGCTGTAACTTGTTAGTTCTGTTTCTTACAGCTGTGATTGTGCTTGCCAGATTCTGCTCATTAGTCATTATTAGGTGGTTTTCTTGCTACCTGCTTGTGGCCTGGCCTTGCCTTGTAAAGCTGTTCTTCCTGCTAGTGACTGTTGCTGTAGCTTTGTGAGGTTGAAGCCTGCAGTTTGTGTAGGCTTATCCTCACCTTCCAGCAGCCCCTTTAAAGCATGCCAGGCAAGCAGGTATCTAGAAACAGTTGCAGCCAGTGATTTGGCAGCTCTTCCTGCTTAGATTTTATTTGGTTAGTGTATGGTGCTCAAGAATGGAAGCAATTTGTGTCAGTCAGTACATGTTTAACCATGCC
Source organism: Forpus xanthops (assembly GCA_032466535.1). Taxonomy (NCBI): domain Eukaryota; kingdom Metazoa; phylum Chordata; class Aves; order Psittaciformes; family Psittacidae; genus Forpus; species Forpus xanthops. Next base: position 64 of record JASSUY010046996.1, on the reverse strand, counting down.
AAGTGCAAGGTCCTACACCTGGGTCGGAGCAATCCCAGGCACAGCTACAGGTTGGGCAGAGATG
>JASSUY010046994.1:0-29617 GCA_032466535.1 Forpus xanthops | reverse complement strand
CCCTCGACCTGCTGGTCACGCTCCTTTTGATGCAGCCCAGGATATGGTTGGCTTTCTGGGCTGCAAGAGCACACTGCTGGCTCATGTTCATTTTCATCTACCAACACCTGTACACTTGCATGCTGAAATTTTGAAACCAGCTATTCCATGACCAAGTTGTTCATTTATCACAAGTGCTTCTACAGATGTAAGAAGACACCTGAAATTTCGATCAACGGGATGTGAAAGATTTTGTTGCCTACATTGCTTAAGTCTGACTCTTTTCTGTTGCTTACGAATTAGCAGTGGTAGTTTTTTATCTGAAAACTTGGAGATTTAAGATAAAACAAGAAAAAACACAGGAAAAGTGAGGTCTCAATGCAATATACGCAGAAAACATGATGAAAATTTTGCACTACAGGCAAAATTTCTTCATCCCAGAAACATGCAGATAGTAGTTTTCATCCATTCATTGTTGGTTTGTTTGCTTGAGAAGTACATACCAGAAACCATAGCAAGTTCCTCAAAGCTGCCATGAACAGGCTCCAAGCACATGCACAGTATGTGTGTTATGGTACAAATTCCAGATGACAAAGTATAGATTTTAGCACCAAGTAAATATCACTGTACATGCGGTATCAGAAATCGCCATATGAATTTCTTTTTGTGTCATCTGATCATGGTTTCTGTTGGAATATGATGTGTCAGAATTGCAGACAGTGCTATTGCAATCATGGATACAAATGCTTACAGTGTCGCTTTAAATTTTTTTATATATTTTGTCAGCATGTGCTCTGTTACTATATTTTGGTTCTGCCCTATTACTTATAGCTGCATAAACTGTGAAAAGTTTTAGTCAGTAATTGCTAAAGTTCACAATCACAATATTTTCATTCATAGTGAGGAAAGGGGCGGGGGGGAATGAAGGATTTTTCATGTCTCTCAGATCTATTGCCCTGCTCTCCAAATGACAGGTTCCTGACTGATCAACTATACCACCTGCTACTAAAGCTCAGTAATATTAGTCTGTGCAATGGTTTCATTCTCATCTCACACCTCAGAGATCTTGAGCTCAACCCCAGGCATCCCCTGTGTGTTTAAATCAGCTTAACGGCTCATACAGTGTGCTGATTTCCTTGTAGGCCTCTGTTTTCTCAAAAAGTGATCACCTTTTGCCAATGCCCTCAGGATTAAACAGGGCAGTCTGGTTTTCCTTTTCTGCATTGGCTATACCTTTGTAGTCAATAAAAGACTAACTAGAAAAGAATCAGCTGATGAGAGAATCAATCTTCTGGAAGCCTCCCCACAGTTTTCTCATCATTTTTGCGCCGTCTGTCATCTCAGATTGTAAAATGGAAACCAAAACTCAGTATGTGGGAAGACTTTTAGTGCTCCTTGTTAACAAAAACAGTAAGACCAGGGGTTTTGATCTTATGAGTGTATAGGTAAACAGTAAGCTGTAAGTCTGCACTCTTGAAGTATCTTTTCCATGTTTCTAATGGAGGTCTGCAAAAAATTATCAAAGAAGTATCACAAAGGTCTCATAACATAGTGTAGTGTAGATATCCATTCTGAGTAGGTCAGGTTAAATCTGATGTTCTTCTATATAACAATACAGGTGTATCTTAGAGAACAGCTGTACCATTTATCATGGTATAAAAGACATATAAATAGAAAAAGACTGTAAAGTATCAGTGAAGTTTTTTTCCTTTAGCTACTTGCTAAGTTGAAACAGTGGTCTGTCTTGATAACTGGTATTACACAACAATTTTAAAGTTTTTTGAATAATAGCCTACTTCAAGATGGTTTATAATGACAGATGGACTAACTTAAAAAAGAATTGAAAGTTCATCATAATCATCATTCTTTACAGTTCTACATTTTTCATTCAAATGTATTGCAGTAATTTACCAAATATTAATTCAGTGTTATAATCACACACCCACGAAGCAGGTCAGCATCCTAGTTTTACAGAAGTTCAAAGCAGGGTACCGAGAAGTTAAGAGCTGTGAGGAATTAAGGGGGTCTGTCAGTATGCACCATAAGGCTCATGCTGGATACTCTATTTTTTTTCCCATCATATTTTAAATGTCATTTGAAATCTTATTTCCTTTCCTGGACTTAAAATCCAGGGCTGAGTAACAAAATGTGCAGTGGGGTTGTGTTAGTGATTGGTTGACAGTCATGCAGAAGCACTGAGAAGCAGAAGTGTTTAACAGGCATCACATAAAGTAGCACAGGTGACTCCATCACCACCTTCAGAAGGAAATGTCCTCTTTCTCTGTCTGCAGGTGCTCTGAGCATTAACCTAATGTTCCCTTTAGAACAGAAGCTCTTCTTATGGTGAAGGCCCATAGCAGACCTTGGTCACTTTCTCATATGCCTAGCAGCTAGATAATGTATCTGATGTTGATGAAAAGGTTTAGATACATTGCACTGAGGTTCCTTGTTTTACTGGCAGTGCAAAAAATAAAATGCAGAACTCTGTCCAATGAAGACGGTGAATTGCAAGAACTGAGACACACCCCTCTTGCAGCTTTTACTTTCTGAAATCAGATCTAATAGTTAGGAGAACACTAAGAATAGTAGCATCAAATGCAGTTTGTCACCACTGTAAATGCTGCTATGGTTTTATGTTAAAAATGAAAACGTGAAGAAGGGCTTTCCCTTGGGAAAGATGATAATGTGGCTTTATAATAGTTTGTGGGTTTTAGAGGAGTCCATTTCACAGCCTTGAATCAACACCTGAGATATTCAGAAACATGGTAGAAGTACCTGGCTCTGTTCTTTTTTCAGCAGAGATTCAGACTATAAAATATTTAGCAGGTATTTGACCATTTAAAAGCCCAGGAGACGTCATTACAGACCAGATGAGCATCCCCATTAAGAATGTCTGAAAGCTATCAAACTAAACTTTATTTCAGAGCTATAGCAATATTGATGGGTTAGACATCAGCAATGTATTTCACAAATATAGAAGTATCTCTTTGCTTGGGGCATGATGCTACCAAGATGAGCATAATTGTGCTGTCTTTTCATAGCCATCATAGCTTCCTTCATTTCTTGGCAAATAAGAAATTTGTTCTAGAGAACATACCTGTTGAAGGACACTCATCTTTAGTCAATCATTTTAAGGCTCTTTTTTGGGGGTGTATGTATGTGTGTTTGGATTATTTGCACCACCACTCTGCTTACAATCAGGATTACTTTTAAAGACAGGAGAAACAAGAACTGTAATCATTACATGAGTTTCAGGGGCAAGCCCACAACACAATTTGAGCTTCTGTAAATGGTCACATCTTCTAATCCATCTGCTGTCTTGATGATCCCTACTCTAATAAAACCAACTATCAAACCTCAGGACACCTGGCAGATATGTACAATGCAGGTTTTGATTATAAGCGTCCTTTATTTTTTAAATCTTAAAGTATACTGTCATTCAATGTTAGTAGAAATTTGCTTTGCCGTCATCTCAACTTGCCATCTGCTAGGTGGCTGCTCTCTTTTCTTACCCTGCCGAATCAAAAAGTTTCTCAAAGGATTGTTACAAATTTAACTGCTGGTCAAAGAATCTCCCTCTTCAGGGCCACTTTGGGTTCATGGCACTACAATTATGCTCTGGAATGCTGCCTAAATTTTGAAGACAATCTGTTTATCTGAGGTTTACATGACTTTTGCACACACTATGTTGGGAACATTTTTGCTGAAGTGTTCTAAATTCTATCTATATGCAGAATCTACAACTTACAGGATCCATACTCTGCGAGAAAAATACAATCATATGCTAAATACACCCCCTGCAAAGTTATTCAGCTTCTCACATTAATTATTTCTATACACAGACAAATATTTTGTTTTGAAGAGGCACTTCAAAACATTTCGAAAGAGATAATATAATTTCTATCATTTGGTAACCTTTTAACTGGTATACTGCCCTAAACATCAAGCGTCGCTTAATTGGTGTGCAAGTAGTGTGTTCGTGGATCAAGGAGCAAAATCAGAATCTACAAAGGAGTGTCACAGAATAACTTGCCAGTATTTTTACTGGAAATATTTTCATTCAGAAGCATGTACTAATATTTTTCTTATGCTTTAGTGAACAAATGAACTTTATGATCATAATGTTTAGATTACCAGTGCATAGATGCATCTTCTAATAATGCTGACATTATTTGGCAATCTGTTGATTTCCTTTTGCAACATTTCAGGCAATAGCCTGTGTTTCCTTTTGAGCATTTGAGGACCCACCAAGGTGCAATATGTTTGTCTTTTGGCCGGTATTCTATAATGACCTGTAGGATAGATAATTGTCATAAAGTATGGTGAAAACATAAATACCTGATTCTTAAAAGTAATTGAAAATTTGTGCTCTCTAAATGCTAGATAAAAAAGATTTTCCTTAGAGTTGCAGTTAGGATGATTGTACCGGAATACCACAAGAAATGTTTACATGGTTTTGTTTCCCGTCTGTTGAATTTGTTACTTTCGTCCTTACCGGTAAAACAAAACAAGAAACTCAAGCTCCGAAGAGTAACAGTAGGCGGCACAACCTGACCAGGTCCATGACCTGTTGTCAGCCTGGCTCACACTTTTCAGAGGAGTACCAAAATTTAGAAACAAAGAATGGAACAGGATTGTCATCTACTCACCACTCTTTTGTCTATTTGACAATGCTTATAATGCATGTCTCTGACTTCTGCATAAGGGCTCTGACAACAGTGTGAGGATTTCTTGTCACAGCTTTTATCCTCTGTAAATTGGTTAGTCTTATGCAACTTGTTAAACTTAGCTTGCTCTGTGTTGTGCTGCATGAAACTGACTTGTTCACGGCAGAACTTAAGATAAAAAATGTTCTTAAATCAAAACCCCTTCCAAAATTGCTTTTGATTGCCCTGAGGTAATTTTCCTGCTGCAAATGCATTTCTTGGGTAGCTTACTTGGAATAAGATCTCTTCTTATTTGCTAATCCAACCTTATGTGCCATGGCATCAAAGCTCCCTACAATTCACTCCTTGGAATGCTCAGAAGCTAACATCCAATTAAACCCAGAAAAAGTTCTTCTATCTCCTGAGCTTGCATATTGTAGAGGACCTAATTTAAAACAGGCTAGAGTATAGGTTTATATTGAGGCATCTTTTCTGCATGCAAAGCAGTCTGGATAAAGTGAGATACCTATATAAGTACACAAAATCTCTAGGTATAGCTCAATTAATTGAAGCTAGGAGAATTTTCTTTGGCTCCCCATGAGTCACATATCATGGCTTTTACTAGCAGGCATTTGCTACAATAGCTATTTCTCCTGTAGTCTCATCAGAGAATAGTTGTCCAGGTGTGTTCATTGCAGTCTGGTGTCTACTGGCACAAAGGCAGAGGATTAGGAGTGCAACAAACAAGTCATTCCTACACTGGAGAGGGAAAAAATGAATAATATGAGGAAACAACTGAATGGAGAAGGATTAGCATTTACTCTGTGTAACAGTCAGTCCAGATTGCAGAAATAATGGTGTACCTGTCAATCATTGGCTTAGCTAAAACACTGCATGCATCAACATCTGCCAGCATTGTCATGCGGAACCTTTCAGAACATTATGTAAAGAAAAGAAATCACTGCTAAAATTGTCTTTATTTTTCCCTTGTTTGAATATTTTTCACATATAATAAATATGAAAAGATAAACTGGATGAATGGAATGCAGAAAGGGTCAGGGAACAGAATATAAAAGACAGGATAGAGAATTGAGTCTCCACAGCAGAAAATGAATGATGGATTACGAATTTCTTAAAACTATGTTATGTAGAGTTGAAATATACAGAACTACTGCTGTGTGTAATGTAGACAGAGTTTAAGTTAATGTCAGATTGCATTACTGCTGCCTTTGGGAACAAAAGTATATTTTTATGATATGTAAGAAACGTGGGTGTTTTGCAGGCACTTAAGTGCAGGAGATAATCTGCAAACAGTTTCCCTTAGCAAGCAGGTAAATTGACTTGTTAGTAGGGTGAGGTCTTGTGTCCTGAAGTGTGTGGCACTCCTTCTAAGAGCACCTTCATCTAGCCTTGAGTAAGTAACTGTTAAACATTTTCATGAGATGAAGTAGCAATCATGAAAGAGATTTCTTGGTTGAAAACTGCTTAAAATTTGTTGAAAATTGCACTACTTTGAACTCAGATTTGTGACAAAACAGTTTAAATTTTTGATTCTCATTTTTGTGTCTTATTTCATCAAAAAAAAATTCAGTTTGGATTGAGATATTCTATATTGCTTAAAAAGGCAAACTGGTTACAAAAAAAAGATGAGCTGAGTTTGATATTTCAGATTGTTAATGAACTCTTCAAGTAAGCAAATTTTGTTTTGTTACTTTTTATGAAAAAAAGTAATTTGTGAATCAGAAACTCTCTGGCATAGGGAAAAAGATCTTCAAAACACTAGCAGGGTAAGAAAACAGCTTTCTATAAACTTCTGGTTATTTTCTGTCCTGTTTTGCAGGTGGGTTACTTTCTCGGTTTATGTCACCATTTCCACTGATAAGTGGAGATAGACTGTTGCTTCCCCTTTCCTCTCATTTTTTTTACCAAGTGTTAATTAAAATATGGTTAACCTTTAAAACAAAATCATGTATTAAGTTTCAGTTAGAAAAAGCTGCTTAATGCCAGCCCAAATTTTGTTTTCCAGTTGTTTCTGAAAAGTATTTGTCAAGAAAAGATGTGATAATTTGATGAAGCAGTGATGTCTGAAATTTTTCAAAATGAGAAAGAAAAAAGTCCTTATCACAATATTCGAAGTCTTGTCTTTCCAGTCCATCTGTGCTCCTCAACTCTTGCCCACATAGTGGCCATACGGGTCTTTAAAAGAGGGAAAAGTCCTTGCTACAAGGGTCATGGTCACAGATGTCAGAGAAGACTACTCCAGAATCTCTTTCCAGTTCATTGTTGTATTCTTTCTTTTCTCCTCCTTTGGCTTTCAAGATGGAAAAAAATAATGGGGAGATAAATGTACACCTCAAGAGTTTTTGAGAAAATATTGTTTATTGTTTTTATTTACTCTTTTTCAGTTGTTCAGTAATGTTTTTTTTTTTTTTCCCACTTCCAGTATTTTGTGTCATCTCTTTATTTCCTTATGTGAGGTTGTTTGGGGGTTTTGTGTAGTTTTTTTTTTTTTTTTTTTGTTTGTGGGTTTTGCTTTTTTTCCTACTAGAAACTATTTTTTTCTGGTTTAGACTCCTTTTTTTTTTAATTCCTATGCGCTTTCCTCTGACACGAATGTCAATATGAGTAAGAGGGGTGCCACTTTTCTCTTCTCCACTTTTCTATTTCTCTACAGTCACTCTGGATTTTTTTTCCTCCTCTTCCAAATATTTTTTTTCTTCATTCTCCTCCCCTTTCTTGACCATCCCTTTTTGTTTTTCCTGCAGTCCTTTTAGGATGCTTAACCCATAACATTTTTACTTTCTCTGCTCTTTCATGGTCCCTTTCAATGTGAGCTGAAGTTGCTGCAAAGTTGTTTGGTGAGACTACCTTTTTCTCTCCTACACAAGAAGCACTCGCAGCAATAAAAAAGGAAGAAGTCAAGGGAAGAAAAAGTGTGTGCGTATACACACAGAGCTGTAAGGAATGAAACTGGTATGTGGAGGCTGGAGGGAAACAAGAGAAGGTGGAGCCGTTGAGAAGGAAGTTAGGCCAAGCCAAAGGGATTTAGAAAAATAAAAAAATAGCCTTTATTTATTTCTTTCTTTCTCTTTTTTTTTTTTTAACGGGTCCTCTTTTTTTTTGATTTTTTTTTTTTCCCCCTCCACTGCACTTGTTTCATGTTAGTGAAGATCCATTCTGCAAGGTAATTTTTCTTCCCAGAACTGCTGAATGGTGCATTGATCTCATAATTATTCAGTGACTCTGGTTATTTCTGATGTTTTGTTGCTTTGTATTAATTTATTTAAAAGTTACAAAGAACATGATGGAACTATCTGAGAGTGTGATGAAGCGCTGAAATAACAGAAAAAGCAGCAGTATTGTACAGGTGTCTTTACAGTTGTTTTCTTCAGCTGTGATTTCTCTCTCTCCAAAACTAGTTACAAACATTTTTGAGACACAAGAGATGCACACTAGTCTTCCACTGAAAGTCAAAGGAAACCTTTGAAATAGTTTCTTAAATGTATAAAATATTCTCTGCATTCATTTTGTGATAGAAACTAAAATTTAGATGTGCAGGGGAGTAGATCTTATTTATTGCATTAAGATCTAAAATTTACTTGGACTCAAAACATTTCCAGACTCTTAGGCAATAATAAAAAGATAATAAGAAATGTAACTTATTTTGTGTACCTCATGTTATTATTCTGTCTTGCTTTTAGTTCTATTTCAGAGTCTCTGTGAAGACACTGAAATCTCACTGCGCTAGGTTCTGCAGAAATAGTCAAGAAAAGGCAATCTTTGTCACGGAGACTTTATTATCCAAACAGGTGAGGTGAACAAGAGAATGAAATGAGCATACACAAGAATGGACTGTTTTTTCTAATTGAGAGTCAGCAAGTCAGTGGTAGAGGAAAAGACAACGTGATTTGTCTCCTGAAGTCTGTCTAATATCCAGCCCCTGAACCACATGTATTCTTCCGTGCAGTAACTTACTATATTTTTCCAGCTGCCAGTTGTTTTCCCTTTTTCTGAAAGGGATTTTTACACTTGATTCATTCTCCTTTTTATGTCCGCATATTTTGGTTCAGTCCCAGTAAGGCAACTGAGTACCCTGCAGCTGCTTATTCACCTCTCCCCCACTGCTGCTGGTGGGATGGAGAGAACTGGGAAAAAGATAAAGCCCACAGGTTGAGAGAGATAAGAACAGTTTAATAATAGAAATAAAATAATACATTAATAATATAATTATAATAATTGGAATGAAAAGAAAGACAACAAAAAGGGAGAGAAGAATAAACCCCAAGAAACCAACGTGGTGCACAATACAGTTTGCTCATCACCTGCTGAACAATACCCAGCCTGACCCAAGCAGCGATCAGTCCCTTCTGACTGACTCTACCCATTTATATAGCAAATATGATGTGCTGTGTTATGGAATATCATTTTGGGTAGTTCAGGTCAGGTGTCCTGGCTGCGCTCCCTCCTGGCTTCTTGTGCCCCTTCTCACTGGCAGAACATCAGAGACTGAAAAGTCCTTGACTTCAGAGCAAGCACTACTTAACACACAAATATTTTAGTTTTTGCTATCAACATTATTCTGATTCTAAATCAAAATCCAAAACCTCAGCGCTGTACCAGCTGTTGTGAAGAAAGCTAACTCTATCACAGCTGTAATCAGGACACTGCAGAATTGGTTATTGTATTTCTAGTTCCTCAAAGCTTTTTTTAGAGCTCCCTACCCTATCACTTCTTGGTGATGCTCTTTCTAGCCTCCCTGCCGTCTTATGTGTAGACAGTGCTTGTGGCTTTGCTGTTCAAATGGATTCTGCTTCCCTTAGCAGCAACACTGATTTCAGATTTGTGGTGGCAGAAGCAGCAAAACCTTCTTAGACTAAAATTGAATATTAAATATGTGAACTAGAGTTGCTGTGGTGAGCTTTCTCTGCTGGCAGTGGGCAGAAATGGTAGAAGAAATGAAACATTTTGTCTTAATGTAAAAGTTTGCTTCAATTCAGTAATAATTTTTTTTTTTTGTGGTTAATAGCAATAAAAGAACAGGAGTAGATTTATAAGAAAAGCAAAAAAGATATGTCAGAAACTGGAGGGAATGCATTGATTTTATTTTTAAATTAGCAAAAATAGACAACTAAAATAGAAAGCAAATACTCCTTGTTCTTAAGGAAGAAATGAACAGTTGTACAGTAGACATATTAATCCAAATCAAAATTTCAAGAACTGATTCTCAGTATTTCTTAGGAATTTATATGTATAGCACAAATGAAAATAAAAACATATTGCTCAATACGTGTCCAAACATCATTCTGATATTACCACTTGGCAAATGTATGAATGCTGCATATACACAAAGTACTTGAGCACATAATGTGATATTTTGTGTGTCTGCTACTGCCCAGTGGTCCCTCGTGGACAGGATGTCAGGTCTATTTATGTATTTCATTAGGTATTGCCCTGTTAGCCTAGTGGTAGCTTGGAAAGAGGATATACCCCTATGCTGTTGTTATAGAAGGAATGTTTCTACCATGTAAGCAGAAAAAAATGCCCTGTGCTTTTGGAAATGAAGGTTGTGAGCCCCATTCTCCGAGTCACATGTATATAACTAGATACTGACTATGTATGTATGTATTCAGTACCACACTGTATGCACTGGAAAGCTTTTTCTCCCACAGAATTTCTTTGTTCTGTTTTTATTTCAATAAAATTACTAATGTTCCCAGAAACACATAAGCATACACAAACCTGAACCACTTCACCTACTGTCGGAGATATGACAAGCTTATTTTCAAGTGTACAGTTCTCCTACAGCTGCTGTACAAAAGATCATATTTATAAAGCCGATCTCTTATCTGAAGGAGTAGCTTCATTATTCTACTTCATTGCGTGATAGCCCGACTCCGAGAGCTGTGTGAATGGTAACCACAAAGCTGTTCCATTATTTAACTCTAAGCTGCTCTCCATGACTCTCTCTGGGTGGATTTCATCATTTTTTTCCATGTAGGATTTTTTAGTTTGTTCATATTTGAAGAAAAAAAATAAAGACATATAGAGAATAAAAAACTTGGTAAGGCCAATTTTACCAGTCATGGAGCCCCCACAAAGCCATTCATTTGGTGCCCTTGATTGTGGTAAAGGTGAAAGTTACCACTTTTGTCCTTTTTTCCTTAAAGTTGCTTTGTTTTGAGTGAGAGCAATGATAAAAGTCAAAACTGGCTTTCAGGTTTGAGCTGTATGAACTGAAATTTTGACCATTTAAGTTTATGTGAAAATATTTGAAGTTCTTGCTTTTCATGGCTGGGCAGACTATAAAATGTTTATAGAATATTTATAAGCAGTGACTATTTTTTTTTACTGACACATGAATAGTACGCATTTTTGGGTTGCTTGTAGGGAAAAGGCAGTTTAAGCCTGGCTATTTTTTTCTTAGTTGAAAATAAGATCTGAATCTAAGGTAAAAGTAAATTTTCAAAATGTGAAACTGATTTTAACTAAACATATATTTATGTGCCTTTTTTTTAAAAAAAAATAATTTGATCTATACAACTGCTGCTATTTTACAGCTTTCACAAAGCAATGAATTTGTAAATTTAGATTTGACATTTGCAAATTTAAGCATTATAAATATTCTTTCCCATCATTATGGCATCTGTGGAATGAATACATACTTCGGGTTTGGGGGATTTTTTTTTGGTTAAGTGTTTTTGTTTAGGTTTTGTTTGGTTTGGGTTTCTTTGATGTTTGTTATTTTATTTTAAATCAGAAATAAGTATATTCTCTTTCGAGTTCTAATCAATCTTCATGAAATTGCTTGTGTAATCTGATTTATGATACATAGTTATTGTGGATTCAAATCTCTATTTACTGCAGGGAGAAGGGATTGATAACCTTCAATATTAGCAATTTGTGATAGGCAGCGATATCCCTTTCTCACCAGCACTGCCTGAGGCAGAGTGGGGACTTGATCACATATTGTCCCACTGGTTACAGGCCTCCCTCTTTGCTGGTTTACATTGCAGCTGCTTCCATGTTTAATAGTACAATCCTTTCCGCATGTCTCTAAGCCAGTGACCAGGCTCAGAACCTCAACAAATGTCAAAAACTACTTTCTAGAGAGATGACAAAACTTCATTAGTCAGTTACTATTGTCAAATAATTGCTATGTTCATATTACTTGAGTTGTAATTCAGGCCTTTTTTCCTATGAACTTAATGCAGGAGATTGAAGATATCGTCGTAACTCTTCAGCTCATGGCAGCATCTCTTCCCAGGCTTGGCAACCGGGCTTGTGGAGGGTGGTAGAAGTCCAATTTTTGTCTATAATGAAAAAGATATTTGCGTAACTGGCACAATTTCAACAGCCCTTCTGATACTCTAGCCTAGTGGGGAGGCACTGCGTTGCAAGCCAAAAGCTCCTTGGTCTGCTGGCTCAAATCTCACAGGAGCTACTGAGATGATGAAAAATAAAAGATGGTTTTCACCCATGATGGGACTACTGTGGAGGAAAGTCAAGGAGTTTTTCACATCCATTCAGTCAGAAGATGACAGATAGAACAATAAGGAGCTGGGTGCCACAACTGCTGTAGAGAGTTTCCAGGCCAGAGTACCATAAGATAGAGTCAGGGAATTGTAAACACAGACCTGTCATGATAATTCCCTTATATTTATCAGCCCCTAGGCATTATTGAAATAGTAATATGAAAGAATAATATTGATTGGGAACTGTTTTTTCCATACAGTTCCTGCTGAAACATCTGCCTTTGGTTCTCCATTCATCTATGAGCTTTAAATTACAGTCTTGTCAGTGAATAATTATTTTTGTGTGTTGTGAATCTCTTGGGATATAAACAGATTTCCTTTGCATGTGTGCTAAGTGAACTGAGTTGAAGTAAAAAATGCCTCTCTAAAAGTTGTCTTAAAGTGTTTTAAAAATGCTACTGAGGCTTCAAAAGACTTTGGTTTTAGTATAGCAAAGATTCATGCACTCTTTAAGAAAGTGATAGTCCTGGACTGCGTATATGCTTAAAATTAGGTAAGTGCTTAGATCTTTACAGGAGTGGCATTGTGAAGTGACAGGAGGGAAGTTTTTGCCTATTGCAGCTGCCTACATCATCTAAGAAATTGTTCTTTCTAGAGAAGATAATTTTAAAAATACCATCTGAATTTGAAAATAGTTTAAATTATAACTCAAAATATTTTTCCTGTGTGCCTAATTGTGCATGAAAGAAGTCTGTTAACTGTCTAGCCTTCATCCTTTATAACTACCCAATTTTGAGGTGATTGGAGTTTTTCTGTTGTGTGGTTTTGTTTGGTTGGTTGTTTTTTGTTTGTTTTTTTTTGGTTTGGTTTGGTTTGGTTTAGTTTTTTTTTTTTTGGTATGTATTATTCCCCCCCCCCCTTCTTTTTTTTTTTAAAATGTATACAGTGGTTTAAATTCCAGAACGTCCACAACTGGCTTTAGCTAACAAAGGGAAAGAAATGGGCTGGAATCTGTTGCTATTCGTACCCCAGAATTAAAAGCATTTTATCTATCTTGTATCCAGGCTTCAGTATCACAAGGAGTAACTGAGAACTCATGTCTTCCCCCAGATTTAAGTGGCTGCATGTGTAAAGGCCCATATAAGGGCACTTTTAAGCTTCAGAATTGCTTAAGGGCATATATTAAGGAAGTTTGTAATAACTTGGGATTTTTTGGAAGTAATTAATTTATTTGAGTTAATGGCATACTCCTAAGCTACTGTGGCTATGTAAGAGCAGGTTATGCTGAAAGGTGCTCAATGGTTGCCAAAGGCAGTCACAGACCTTGTTAAAACCAGCGAGCATGCCAAGCGCTCTTTTACACTCATCAGGGTTAGTGCTCCTGGGAGAATCTCCAGGAGCAGGGCTTAGTGGCAAGCTGTGTTTGGGCTTTTGGATTATAACAAAAGTTCAACAGAAACTTTTAATGCTCTATTTAAAACAGTCCTGGTCTGGGGATGTAACATTTGGCAAGTGTGTTATAATTGTCACAAAGGATATGATCCAGCACATGGTTAAGTCAAGGGGGCAAAAAATTGACTTCAGTAGGTGTTGGATGAAGCCCAGATTCATGAGTTAACACTGATCTGTGTTTCAGTTAGTGAAAGTTAAAATTTGGTAGCTATTTTAAAAAATAATTAATATCAGAAGGGCTTATTTAGTTTTTGAATAATCTTCAAGTTAGCTTGGAGTTATTTCTGTTATGTTTATGATAATGTTAAAGTGGTCTTTAACAGTGATATTTGATGCTGGCTTGGAAAATCAATTTTGCTGTAAGTTAAGCAGAGATATATTGACTTGTTTGAAAGGTAGGAGGAAGTTAAAATGTTGTCAGGATAAATATTAAAAATTCACTAGAAAAATGCTGGCTTCATTAATATTTTAATGAAAATTAATAAAGTCTATGAAATTAAGCAGTAACTGTATTAAATAAAATTGGTAAAATTGCCTTTCAGTGATCCTATCTATATTATATTACTTACATTGCATTTAAAAAAGATAATTGTTTGTTGTTGCCTTCTTTCCTCTTCTAGACCTTTTTATTCCTATATCTAAGGTAGCTCTGAACATTGTTTGTTAACCTGGAATTAGAACTCCCCACAAAGTAACTCAACAGTGTTTTATTAGGTCTCGCTTATTTTGCGCTGAGAGATTTTAATGACTAGATGCAAAAACTCAAGTAGCTAAGCATTTGTCATATGCATGTTCTGAACTTTCTAAAATTAAAAACCCATTCACTGCTAACCACTTTTAGAAAGCACTGTGATTGTTCTGTTAGACTGCTTTCCTCTGTTAGAGAGCATAATTAGAGCTGCAAAATGGATTTCTTTACAAAGATGCATCCTCATTTCTTTCCTATGATAAGCATTTCTTTAAGCATAGTGTTCTATAGTACATTCTGCAATATTTGCATATGTTTTGTAACAAGAATTGTCATAATGAGAGACTGTCCCAATCAACCTCGATTTCCAAATAAAATTTCCAGAACTGGGAAGTCATAGGAATCCCCAATCAAAAGAACATTATACTGCTTCATTAGAGTTTGTCACTTGAAAGGAGGCACTTTAATTTTCTGATTACATTTTATATGCTCTTGTGAGTGATCTGAATTTGTTCTTTAAAATTAAATTTTTATTGGGTGCTAGTGAATTATTTATTTTAAAATGTAGTCATTTGCAATCAAATTTTTTTCCTTCAGTTTCTATATTTGGAATCTGCTGATAGTTACTGGAAGCCGTTTGGGGATTGGTATACTCAGCACTATTGCATTGTGATCAATAATTAAATTTAGTGCTGACATGTATCTAGTTTATGCAGCAGCCTTTGACAATCCATCCTGCAAAATTAATGCTTTGCAATTTATTTAATAGGAGACTTAAACAATAAAATAATTCGAATGAGTACCAACACAGGATTATTTCTGGTCAATATTACTTTATTGTAAATTGAGTTTACAGACTCATTAGTAAATTAACTGTCAAACCTGAAAACAGCTTTTTATTTTTTATTTTTTTTTTAAAGGTAATTATTGGTACTGAAGACAAGAAGGCACTTAACCTTGCTGTGCAGTCATCCTTACCACAGTGTTTTTATTCCAGGCTATAACTACCCATCAAAGCTGCAGAGGGAAAATAATTAGAGATATTAAATGGATGGAATATTAACTATTAAAAAGCTGAGTTCATTCAAAGCTGTTAGGGTATTTTGGATTCTTTGTCAATCAAGCGTTTCTTTGGATATTTTTACCCCTCCAAACCTTAAAAAATATGGCTAAATATAAGGAAAAAAAAACAACCCACAAATAAACAAACAAGAAAAGCCCACAAAAACCCCAAAACCATCAAAATAAAAAAAATTACTATAAACTCTGCAGAAATCAAAATGACCACTTCAAATGAAAATAAATGTTGTGTGTATTTTCAAGGAAATGAGATATTTTTATGTGAAGGGGTTTGTTTGTTTATTATTCTTTCTTTGTTTAAAGAAATGTGGATTTTTTTGTTTGTTTGTTTTGTTTTGTTTTTTAACAAATATTACCTAAAACTTCTCCCATTTTACTGTTACGACAGTTCAGTAACTTATTCTGTATATTCCTGCGTTTTGATTATGCCCACTATAGCATCTGTAAAAGCTCCTTCATTGTAAGGATTTGTGCTAAACAAGGTGTAGGATTTGAGATTTCTGGTTTCAGTTTTGATGAATGACAGCCATTTGAATTTTTATAATTATTCCCTAAATCCATTTTGAATCTGCAGGAGTCTCCAGAGCCAAATAGAAACGAACAGGTAGAACGGCAATTTTACTCTCTTTAATTTAATTATTTATTTTAAGCAAAGGGCATCAGAGCTTACTGTATGGCTGTGTGAGCACTGAAACTTCTGGGACCTCCTCTGTATTTCTGGGCTGGCCACAGGCTTCTGCTACTGTACGCAGTGCAGCTAAGGCTGGCAGTTTTTTCTCTGGGAGCCTTGGGGTCTGACTGGCATGTTGGCTCCTCCTGCAGCCTTTTGCTCATCCATGCTCTGAGGGGATATTTCTTCTCTACCTGGCCACCTTTTTCCACCCTACAAGAAGGAAACTAAATTCCTTTGTCACTTCTGTCTCCAAATTACATTTGATGATAATCATTCCATAAGTTCTGAAGTTAATGGTGGTACAGGCTGACTTACTAGTTTGTTCAAAGTATCATCCCAAGCAATAAACCCTTTAATTTCCTGTGCATTTTGAAAAGTGGCCATGCGGCATGGTATACAATCAGCAGCAATAAAAATACTTTTGTTCAAATAAGAATATATGATTTTGACTGTGAAAGACTGAGTTTTACTGTATTTGTATTTATACCAGAAGATAACTCTCAAAGTTGAGAGAGAGGGTGTAAGCGGATAAAAAAGCTCCTCACATAAATTATTAAGGCAATATTTGGCAAGAGCAGAGGAAAGTAAAAAACACTGTTCATATGCTCTGTTTAAAATGTGTTAAAACATTTTAAAAGTCATTATCTATCAGATATATTTTATAATATATTATGCAACAAGTTCTTACTAGATATAAAGGAAATAATGCTAAATTATCTACAGATTAGTTAAAAATTTCAAAAACACTTGACTAAATTTATGCTTCAATTTACCCATGGTGGCACTCTGAAAAATACTGTATGGGATGTATCTTTCATTCTTAAATACAATTTCCAGTTGAAGGCAGTATTCACTTGTTGTTAACTTGCAGTTTTATAATGTTCGGAAAGAAAAAAAAACGAACAACCTACTGACAGTTTCTTTTCAAAGCACTTTTGAATTAAAACTATGATCTTTTTTTTTAAATTTTGTACTAGTTGCAGCCTAAGCAGATTGGTAGGGAGTTAACCAGTAAAGGGATGAGGGCAGGCAGATTTTGCTCCTATGCTGGACCAGATGACCGCAATGCACAGTAATGCGTGCACAAAGACGTGTACAAGAGGGATGTATACAAGCATGGAGCAGCTTTTGGTTAGTGTAGGAAAAAATTTGCATTATATAATTTCAAAACTAAAGAAAGATGTACTAAAGTGGGTCACTGCACTACTATTCTTGCTCCTTCTGTTCTTGTACATGCAAAAAGCAGCAAGATGGTATATATGCAGATGAATATGGAGGGCAAGTGTAAAGGTTAATGTATATAGTTCTGCCCCAGATTTCATACAGGTCCAGCAATCACACAGATTGTAGAGGTAAAAATGAGTTTTTCTGTCAACCAAACCTAAACCCAAATAGGGATCTTTGTCCTCTTTTTGGTCTGTATAGTTCTAATAGCAGACATGATTAAAGATAAAGTTAATAATTATTTTAACTTTTGATGGAGAAGTAAAAGGCCCTCAATTTGGTTTTCCTTGGAAGTATTGAGTGGTTCTTTCAATCATGAAATTTACTGTCTGTTGTATAAGACTCTCTTATCTGCCATTTTAGTGTAAATCTATTGCCTTGTACTAAATAGATTTTGACCATTATTCTGTGTTGGTTTTGTTTCCTTTTTTTTTTTTTTCTTTTTTTTTTTTGGGGTGGTGGTGGTGGTGGTGCTTGTTTTGGTTTTGTTTTGTGCTTCTTTTTCCTTTGGTAATTTGTGTAGGATGGTTGGCTTAAAATGTCTGGGAGTACATAATCATGATGTGGCTCCACTTTGTCATCTTGTGCATGATCTTTGTCAATACCATGTGTGGACCACAGAAATGTGTATTATGACCATTTGTGTACTCTGTGACTGAAAACAATCAGAATGCAGGTTTTTAGTAGCAAATCACAGAAGTAAAAGAAAATCTGCTGTTAAATCATAAAGATGCCACTCTAAGATATCCCTTAGGAGGTCACTTCAAAGAGGCAAAATGGTGCATATGAGTTCTGGGAAATTGTCTTGTTTCAGTGAAATCAATCAGTTCATGAGAGGGCCCTGAGTGATGGATAGACACTTCCTTTTATTGAGCTAAATAATTTCCTAATAAGGATTAAATAAATGCTGCTGTCAACCACAAGAAATGTGTTGATTAAGCACAAGAATAAGAACACAGTGATTTACAACACAAAATAGTTGTTTAGAACTGAGCAACTGCAAATACTTTGCTAGTAACAAATGCTATAAGTTGTGTCCAACTGATTTTTTTAAGAATAAAAAAATAAGTACTTCTATGTCTGAAGTGGTTTATGTCAATTAATATGGAGTTACGGCATACCTGTTCAGTATTTTTACATAAATTTTCCATTGCAATCAATAAAACGAAAGTATATCCCAAGTCATTAGGTAGCCGGCTGTTTACTACTTTCACAGTTACAGTGCAGACTATTCTGAATTACAGGGCTATATATTATTTACATGCTTATATGGCAGTCTACATTGAAAGATTATGAAAGTGTTTTCAGGAAGTTACTGAGAGGAGGATGAGAAATATATCTTAATAGGAATCAGTTATTTTGCATGTATATTTTTAAAAGAGCTAGTCATATTTTTTTTAAGAGTTTTGTTTTTAAACCAAAGTATTTGAGACTAGATTTTTCCTCACCTTAGCTGTGAAGCTAATTTAAAAATATTATTAGTGGTGAATGTGATTTCAGTCAGGAAATCAAGATGTGAATTTTTGAATATGTTTCTCCAAAGGTGCACTTCTCAAATTATTACTGTGAAAGTAATTTACTCAGCCAAACACCCTTCCCACATATTGTTAACAGGAGTCTGCACTCCAACTCATTTAACAGCTTTTTAATTCAGTGGTTATTTCATTTTAATAGAGCCATTTCTTCATCATTCTGCATTTAGTGATAAATGGTACCAGAACATATGATAAATTAAACCACAAAGAACTGTATTAAAGTAATCCAAAGGGTTTAACTTGAAAGGAAGAAGCACCTAGTTTGCTCAGCATAGCCGTCTGAGGGTTCTTATGGAGAAAGATACTTCCTCTTGTGAAACAAATTTAAAAATAAAGTTTTAAACTGAAACTGATTTCAGAGGTTTATCCTGGCAGGAGCAACTAAGCTGTGTAACTGCAGAATGTGTAATGGTCCCATCAGTCTGAAAACCTACCTAAAAATGCTACAAGCTGCTTTCTTGACTGCATCACTTTCAGTAATTCAAGTGATATTTATTTAAAAATAGATACTAATGAAATCTTATAAACTCAACACCCAGATTGCCAGAAGTTATGCCCTGATTGGACAGCAAAACCTACCCTAGAAGTTTCATAAGCTGTCATGATAAGTAATTTTTGGTTTACATCTGAAATGCAAGTATATTTGGGTTTGGGTGTTTTTCTTGTTGATGTGGTTTATTTATTTATTTATTTATTTATTTATTTATTTATTTATTTTACACAGATTAATAGACCTTTATTGTCACACATATACAAATGTTGAGAACTATGATGGTGTAATTCAGCAATATAGGCCATTTTTTTAAGATGGGTCATCTTCCATTTGACTCAGTGTGTTACACGCAGCTCTCCTTTGCTCTCTCTGCTTTACAGAAACACACATCAGCCAGCCATCTACAACTTGCTTTCAAAGGAACCTATGCCTTTGACTTTCTTTCTGCTTAATTAAGGGCTGAAAAAGTTCTGTAGAAAATAGACAATAAAATGTGTAGGAACTAACATATAGGTTTGTTTTAAAGTAGGTCATTCATTACAAAATGCATAGCATGTGTCAGCTTTCTGCTCTTGGTATTTCTTGTAACTAAACCGTCTTAATTCTGAGCTCTACTTGATATGGTGAAGGTAAACTTGATGGTAATGGAATGCTTAGATAAATGATAACGAGGTATGAAGCCCTTTTGAATAGATTTGAATCTGTCTATTGAGAACTACAGTAACCATTAAGTAGATCCATGCTGTGGTCCATGTGAAATGAATCTGAGATCTTAGTCCAGCTTCTAATGATTGTCTTTTATTTCTTTTTTTTAAAGACCTTCTTACTTAAGCATGTTCTTGTCGCTAGTGTGAAACGGAGTGTGCAAGGAATTGTCAAGCAAGTGCTATCTTTCCAAGAGGAGAGAATTCAAAGCTCAAAGTTATTGAAAGACTAGTCCAGTTTGTTAATTATATTTAAAATTGACATCTTTGTGAGAAACCCTTAAGTTCTAAGCTTTTTTATGTTTTATTTTAAATAACAAAACTGACCTGCTTTAAATTTAACCATGTGCGGTATATTTTTGTATCATGTAGTATATGCTGTCTGGATAGTGCATTTTTAAATACCTTTAAAGCAAGCTTTCTCCCTAAATCATTTGTTAATATAGTGAAGTTTTAACAAAATTGACTTAAGAAATAAAGTATTTTGTGATCACTTGGGCAAATTGCTGAAAGATTGAAGAAGGCTTTTTAGTGGCCTCCTGGCAGCCTTGTTGTTAAAAAAAATCAGTGACATAATAGAAAAAGACAATGGTTTGGGTTTTATTGGTGTGTTTTTTTTTAGTTGGTGGTTGATAAAGTCACTTGTGTTCTTAGTTGTACTGTCAAACATTATCATTCATTAGGGGCAAACAATCAACACATTATTGCAATAATAAAGTATATCCAACTATAACAACTCAGATTTCCAGTGTTAAGTTAGAACATTTGAATTCTAAAGTTCATGCTTAATGATCTCTAAAAGCCATGATTTTGTGGCATTTAAAAGCAATTAATTTCACCTGTAACAAATAATCGTTAATAATAAAATAATGGTAAAAGCTTTAATTTGCATTTGAATACTTATGTATCTTAATATGGGTACAAAGGTAATTTATGACCATTTTTCTTTTAAAAGTATTGTATAAAGTGTGTACTCTGGATGTTTTTCAGGCAGTGCCTTTATTAATTATGTTTCTGAATCGTCACTCCTGTCTTCAAAATGGTCTGTATGAGCAGCTCAAGCTCTTCAGTTTTCAAATCTGCCCACATTTGTTCAATCCCTGCATATTACTGCCAAAAGTTGATGAGATACAATGTTAAAAATTTGTTTGTATAATAATTATTTCTGAAATATTGTAGTAAACCAAAAGGCATTTACTGGCATATAGGAGATAAGAGCAGCTGTACTTTGTTGGCCCAGTGATCTAGGTACCTCAATATTCATTGGTACTTTATGAATAGATTCTCTCTTGCCTGAAATCAATAGCATTGGCATGGTCTTGAGACTGTCCTGATAGTTTTTGGAGGAATACCTAGGAAAGCTTGGATAGGAAAACAGGTTGTATTCTTAACCTCAAAACTATTAACCCCAAGGAATATGAATTTAAGAGATTTTAATTTTTTTTTTTAACAAGTTGGCACATAAGCTGTAGGTGTTCTAAAATGAATAATTCCCAATCTTGTACTTTCTGTCCTCATTCCTAACATCAGCAATTAAATTAATATAAAATCTATTTTAGTCTATGGTTCATGTTGCATGGCGCATGAGAATACTAGTACTGCGTGCTTGTGGTTTTGAATTGTGCTAGCAGTTCAAGCGTTTGAGCCAATATAATTATTTGTTTCCCTAAAGGAAACTAAGTGGCTTAAAACTTTTGGAAAGTTGGGAAAGTCTCTGACAGATTGAGGGCAAAATCCCCTCATGGAGCTGCGATTATGTGCAGCTTTAAATGAGCAGCCACACCGCAGTATATCTTATTTCCTACTTGTACAACATTTCCTTTTGCATACTGCTTATTAAAATGTTTGGCCTTGATAAGTTTTTCCACTAAGGGCAGCAGTTCAAGAAAACTCTACCTAAATTCTTTTAGTGTCCTATTCTTCCCCAAGCTGAAGTTCATAACCCCTTGTACTTCTATTTAACACTAGCTCAGATAGCCTGCAGCATCTCTTCCTCCCTGTTCCCTTCAGGATTGTGTGTACCATAATACAGTTTCCTCTTAATCGCCTTTGCTTTAGAAAAAGCCACAAAATTTCCTTTAGTTTTATAAATAATCAAACTTTCCACATGCCAGTCTAACTATATAAAGTTGCTTTCATTTATTTTATGCTTAGCAGCTCTAAACTGTTGTTTGCTGAGTTGATGACTTACTGGTGTTATCCCATTCTATCTGAATTGCTTGCTCATTATGGAGTGCTTCCTTTGATGTATGTCCGCTACTTATCCAAGTCAGAATTTGTTTTTCATTTTCACCTTGGTGAATCACTACAATATGACCAATAATGTGTATAATGCTATAAAAGCTTGTAAATTGTATTCGATCATATTCCTATTACATTCTGTTCAAAGGAGATTAATTTAGGTATCATATTTCTCATCTCTTGCTCA
This sequence comes from Forpus xanthops, assembly GCA_032466535.1. Lineage (NCBI taxonomy): Eukaryota > Metazoa > Chordata > Aves > Psittaciformes > Psittacidae > Forpus > Forpus xanthops. The sequence goes on along the minus strand of JASSUY010046994.1, from coordinate 7,243 downwards.
TGATTTCATGATTTTTATGATTGGAACTCACTTTTATCCATTCAGACTCCTAGTTAATCCAAAGACTTTCTGACCTATAGTGCTCTTCACTTTTGTATTGACTGACTCCCCCACCCAATTTTTGTGTCAGCAAAAACTGTCTCACCTTTCTTCACACTTCTTCTGTCAGGTCATCAGTACAGAAAGGAAAAAAAAAAAATCCACACTCTCCAAAAAGCCCCAACAGTGTAAATTCTAAAGCTCATGGCATCATCCCACTTATCAACTCTCTACATTTCCCACCTATGATCAGATACCCAAGCAAGTTCTCTAACCACCTCTAGTGATATTTTCTTGACTTTTACAGGACAGGGAATTCTGTATCAGAAGTATTCCTGAATTCCAGTGTGTTTTGCCTGAAAATTCTCTAGTCAACACTTTTGTTACTATAACAAAAACTAGAACTATGTAATTTCCCATTCTTAATATTCATTTCTAGAATCAGTTTAGACTTTTTTCTTTGCTCTTTTCTCTGTATCTGCATCTTGCTACAGACTTGCTATTACAGATATGACAACAAACTTCATCTAGTTTTGTCCTATACCTTCAAAATTTGTTATAAATCTTTGCTGTTCCGTGGCACAGTATCCAGACAAAACTCTTCAACCGACAATAATAAGCCTTAAAGGCACACTTTGGAGATTGAAAGCACTTGTAATTTTAGTGTATAACACCATACCTAGATGGATCATTGTTACATGTTCATTCCTCCAAGTGTCTTAACTTTTTATTGTAATCATTATCTAACCTTACATTTTATGTCTGTTTGCTGCATCTTGTCCTCACTTTCAGTATGGAGTTACTCACGGTGCTCTCCTGAGTCAGAGTAGTGTCTGAAGAATAGTGCTATCTTTTGAGAAACATGCAGGTTATATTCTGAAGGATTTTAATTGACATGGTATGCCAAGTACTATGTCTGTGATTTGCTGTAGATTGTATAAGAATCAATTATTGTAACATCTCTGGAAAGAGATCCATCTAGATTTTTTAATCATGCCATGCCAATAAGAAGTAATGTGTTATCAGTTATTTGTGTTTGCATGGTAAGTCTAGGAGGCATGAGGCAACAGGTGGTAGTACTGAAATTGTTTCTGTGAGAACTTTCTATACACTTATGCTGTGTAGTATTTCCAGCGTGTTTTATGAATATTTCTTGACAAAAGTGGATAAATGATACTTTCTAGTGTATAAACAAAACACATTGTGCACTATCTCTGTGGAATAATTGCTCAGAGTTTTCTCCTTTCTTTTAATAAATAATTAAGGATCTGACTTGCTGTTCTCTCTGAATTTAGTTTAATGAAATCTTTATGCAGAACATTTGTGAATTCCTTCCAAATTGCTTATAGACATTCCAAATAGAGATATTACTATATTCTTGTGACATGAGGAGGAGTTTTTTATTGGATTTTGTATAGTTATGATGTGCTCTTCTGCTGTTCAAAGGTCATTTAAATAACCTTGCTGATTCATGAAGGTTATGTATGCAATAGATCACTGACACATCAGAAAAAAAGTTGTGTTGGACAAGATAAAAAAAGCCTGTTCTCTACTTCTTGTATTATTGTTGAATACAGTGGCACATTGCAAAAGTGATATGAAATGGGTGTCATCATTTAACAGCTTTCTTTGCTTATCAATTTTTCATAGGTATGGTCTAGAGTATTAAAATTTGGATGTGAGAGATTCCAGTAAAAGGATTGTATCGCGATTCTCATGGAGGAGGATTTCCTCTAAAATAATACATTAATATTCAAACTATTCTTTGTTCATTTGACTAATGAGGCATTTGTTAGTTTCATGTGCTAAAGACAGTGGCTCTTCAACTGCTTATTAAAAAGGTCTCACTGACTGATTTATACATTAATGACAGAAAGACTCCTTTAAAGAAATATTCCCATCAAATCCTGGTGTTAAAATATTTTCTGAAAAAAATAAAAACTTGTTTGAGGTTCTCTGGTGTGGTGATGGCTACAGGCCTTTGAAAAAATATAATCTAAGATCTGCAAGACTGGTTTCCCTTTTTTCTTGTTTCGTTTTCTTTTTTCTATTTTTCCACCCTTTTTGCTATCACAGTTTTTCTAAGATTTTCCGAAAGAGAATGCAAAAGAAGATTTGGTGGAAATTCATCAATAGGCCCAAAGTAGTAAAGCATAGTATCAAGAAGGCTAAAACGTATTACATTTTGATTAAATGAGGAAGTACGGGGAAAACTCAATACTTCCTAAACAGTTTTAAATGGAAAAAGAATGTAAAAACATGGCCATTCTTTCCCCCTCCTCTATTTATTTTTTCATGAAGTGGCCTTGTTCAGATGATTAATTAAATGTCATTTGTAGATATTTCAAGCCACTGTTTACCTTATCACTGTTTAGAAATCATTTGTCTTTGGTAGTTTAGTAGTTTTTCTGAGAAGATGACTAAATGAGTTTTGATTTCCTTAATGAAAATTTAACTTAATTCAGCCATAAAAATTTAAGAACAATTCTGCATCAATATATTTTATTGTGGTGCTTTTGTATTACTGGTTATAAGTGGGCTTAGTAATTTATTTAATTCTGTTTCATATTGTATACTAATTCTATCAGTCTCTCAATCTCATATATGAAATGTGTAATGTTCTGTAATCTACACTATAATATACTGGTTAAGTAGTAGCCTATAATGTTATATGTATCTTTTTAGCTGCTATTCAAGGGGGTTCAGAATTTTCAGCTGCCCAAGAACTAGAACTTTCATTTCTGGACAGGGGCAACTTGCCACTTTCTTTGAGACTGGATAAAAACTGCTTTTATTTGCAATCAGCAGTGAAAAGTGGCTGAGTTTACTAATGCTACCATAGGTGCTTTTGCAAAATTAATTCCTGCTACTATAATGTGGATGTTACAGCATATTTAACCCTTTCTCAATTGTATTTGGGGAGAACAAAGTGCTAGCTAAGACTTTCCAGGACTTAACAAGCTTGTTATTTTTTTTACCTCAAGCTGTTTCTTGTAACTCATTTGGTTGTTTTGGATTCACTTTTTGCCTTTATTTCCCTCAAAGAGGCTTTTGGTCTCTGTAGCAAAGCATTCATTACTGAGTATCAGTGCACTCCAGGGAACCCATGGTTTGTGGCTATTAGAGTCTGCCTGTGAAGCCCATCAACTTAGTCAAATCTTAGGTAAATTAGTGTTGCATAGAGGAGCAGTTGAGGATTTTGCCTTTTTATTAGCATATAGGCTTTCCACAGTGTTGTGCTCTGATCAGTGTCAATATTTCCCTTCCAAAGGATTCTGATAATCTCCTTTCATTCGAGTCTCACTAGGTGCTTAGTCTACAAGGAGTCTAAAACCTGATGGATTACATAACTTTTTTTTTAAACTTTTAAAATTTTATTTTAAGGATGTATTCTTTCTACATGCTTTTGACAGCAGGTGCCAATATAAACCTTTAAATATAACTCTGAGACTATGAAAACACCAACAACTAAAATGAACAGACAGCTTCGTATAATCTGGTGATGGAAAAGGTACTCATTCCTTTGTCATCAGTATTGTTTACTGGATCCAAAGAATTACTTTGTGTACCTTCATCTTAACTCTTTCCATCAGTAGGGAGAATGCATGACATGGTTCATTGATGACAGATTGATGAGAATGTAAATTTTATCTTCAGTATAAATATTTTTCAATGTAAATATAAACCAAATATAAATTTAAGATAGAAAAATGTTATTTAATCTTGAAAACATTTACTCTTGAATTGCAAGTACTACTTCCCATTTGGTGTAGCCACTTGTGAAAGAATTTATATATTTAAAAACCTGCTGAAGACTCTGAGTTGGTGTGATCAATATGTTGAAATGGAAGAAAGATGGACAAAGTAAGCATGAACATAAAGGAAGACAGTGCACAAAATATATTGCACCTGAAATGAGGTGCCAAGGATAATCAGATACATAATTCAACGGGAATCTGTCACATGCCTGTATGGTTTAACAAAAATAAAAATTCAATTTGTACTGTGTATGGGATATCTTCCAGAATTAACTCTGGAAATCCCTTCAAGCAAAAGCACACAACGAATAGTAGATTTCCAAAAACTGAAAATAGAAAGTTGGGCTAGCACTGCATGAGGGTTTCTTTTCTTGCATGATCTGAGACATGAGGTGTCTTGCAGTACCCTCTGTAGATTAAAATAATATAAACAAGATTGATATTATCAGCTACTGAATCTGTTCAGAAAGTGCTCATAAACCATGCTCAGTATGAGATGTTTTTAATATGCAATTTGATCTTGTGAGGTACAGAGTATCTTTGGAGATTCCACAAGTTTAGTGAGAGCTATGGATGCCTGACAGATGGTTGGCAGCAACTTCAATCCCACCAAATATTTTTTTTGTGTGAGTCCTTTATGATCCTGCTTATTGCCACTGTGTATTTCTTTGTATGGAATCTGTTGCAGCAATGTAGGCTTTCTTTGTTCTCTTAATATCTTAATTTTGATTGGGCTGGATAGAGCTCTGTGCCAGAGGTCTGAATGATGATGAACAAGTCCTCTACATGTGTGTATTTTGGACTTAAGTTTAGAATGCCATTTAACCTTTAGGCAGTGAGAAAGGCTGAATTAAAGATTGAACTGCTAACTGCACCAAGAACATGGGCTGGCAAAGGTGCTAGCACTTCAAAGCAATTATCATGCTCTCGTTCTGTAATGCATTTTGAGGTTGATATTTTGTGCATGTTTATGTGTAATTCAGTGCTTGAACATGGCAGGGAGAGAAGGTGGCCTCAAAAGAGCTCTTTTAAGATCCCAAAAGAGCAAGGATTGTTCTGTCTGTTTTATCTTTGAACATCAGAAAAATTTTAATTAAGTTATCACTGGGTTCATGTGAGTTTGCTAGAGCTCACTCACCAGGAGGGTTTTATAAGCTCCTGAAACTCATTTTTAATGATACTACTTCCAGAGAAATGTCTGAAGAGAATCACCAAGAAAATGCAACATATTGTATTATCATCTGTCATGTTACTGTTGTAACATTTCATAACTGATTTACATGAAAAATAAATATAGAAAGTCCAGTAGTCTGTCCAGAGAAATAGGAAACAAGAACATCTCAGGATTGTTTGATTCCTCTGAAAACTTATTTATGTGAATAATCATGATAAATTTCTTAATCTTCCTACTGCTGATGACTTGAATAATTTTATTTTAAAAGCAATCCCATTACCTTTTAATGCTACCATCATTATAAAATGTGTATACAGGAATGAGAATCTCTGTGCCTCAGAATCTCTTCTCTAAAATGGGGGATTATTATTTTTTGCTTCCCAGGCTCTTCAGAAGTGGAAACCTTAAATATTTGAGAGGTGCTAGATATTATGGAAATGAGGGCAATAGGAAAACTCATTAACTTGTTAATAATTAATTAGCTATTATTTGTCAAAGTAGTAATAAAAAATAGAAAGCATTGTACAGTGAAATGCTTGATATTATTTTTACTAAGAATGCATCTTATTTTTGATGATTGTCAAGCCGATTAAAAAGGAAAAGGTTACAAATGGAGATCTTTTTTTCAGGACAGAAAAAAAAACCAGAATGTAAGTATGACAACTTAAAAAGGCACACCAGAAAACACTAGACTGGACACTGCATTATCCTTATAAAGGAGCACCTTCTCATTTAAATTGGATTCCTATAAACTATTCATCTTGGTATGAAGTAGGTAGGGAAGAGCAATTTTAGATTAAAATACTCCTAGATACTTTGAAGAGCTTGCATTTACTTGTGAAATTATATTTTAGTCAGGTTCTTTGAAATTACACTCATATAGGTAAATAAATGCATTTATCTATTTATTTTTTTAATAAACTCCTGATAAGTTTTCTTGAAATATTAGATTACTGTGTCAATGATTTACTTACATGGATATTGTTAATATTTTCTTCTTAACACAATCATATTAAATTTTAATGACATGGATTGTAATGCCTTACTGGTATCTGGAAGCTTGTGGATAGCCCAAAGCTTTTATACAAATTTATATGTATAAAGCTCTGACTGATATACTTTGCCAGTAGATATTGTACCTTGAGTAGGCAGCTCTGCAAATCCCTTCTCACAAAAGATTAAAAACATTCTCCTATTACATCTAGAGACTTCTTTTTGTTATTCAAAGACATGAATATATTTAGAAAAATGTATATGATTTTTTATGCCTTAAACCAGAAAGCTACCTTGTTTCCCATTAAAAATTGGGATATTTAATGTTTTTGTTTCTTCTGTGGCACTTTTTTGATATTGTGAAGGAGAACAAAAAAGATTTCTGAGAACATATGAAACAAAAAACTCTGTTTGAAGTATTATAATAAAACAACCTTCTTTTAATGCTAAGTCCCTTTTTAATGAAGATCCTCTGGCAGCTCTTGAATGTATAACTAGTTTATATCATGGGATGAAGCTGTCTGTTCTGATGATTGACATGAGCCCACATTACAATGTGATTCTGAAAATTAGTCCATAGAGGTCCTTTTCAGGTAGTACTCAGTCTGAGAGCTGCCCTCCAACTACAGTAGAGCCTTTTTAACCCCATTCATTGGTATTCTAATCTGGAAGTGCTGTCCTGCTTTTTAAATAACCCATGCATTCAGGCTAGTACCCCCCTTGACACATTACTTAGCCAAAGGATTGAAATGAGATTCAAGAAACATGCAGTAAGGCACAAAGGGATTGGAATATGCGCAATTAATAATCACACAGTTAATTCATTTTTAATGCAAGGAGGTTTTCTGAGATTTCACATTCAAATTTGTAACACAAAGTAGTTGCTGTCTATTCCCATTATGCTGCCAAAACACTATAATGATAAAATTTTCCTTATTTTTTTGTCTGTGCATGTCTGTCTGTGTGCATACGTATGTGGGTACCTGTACATGCTAAGAAAATAAACCTGTATAACCACTCAGGTTATGATGCAAACTGATAAAAGCTAGAGGGCTCAAAGTTAAAGATTATTTAAGTCAACCATGAGCAAAAAAGCGTAAAACCTGTGGCATAAGAGGCATGCCAATTACCTTATGTTGGAAAATCACCTATTACTGATTTGTGTGTAAAATAGAATATGGCTTGATCAATTTGTGTTTTCTTTGCTCATTTTGTTTTGTTTTCTGTTGATTACCATAGATATTTTTGTGCAGATGATTGCAATACATCTGAGTAATTT
>JASSUY010046993.1:16027-41948 GCA_032466535.1 Forpus xanthops | reverse complement strand
GCTGTGGTATGGAATACCTCTTTGGTCAGTTTGGGTCAAGTGTCCTGTCTCTGCTTCCTCCCGGCTTCCTCCTGGCTCGCCCTTCTCCCTGGCAGAGCATGAGACTCAGAAAGTCCTTGGTCTGATCAAAATATTACCAGGCAGTAACTGAAAACGCTGTTGTTATCAGTGTTATTCCCAGGTCCAAGATCAAAAACACAGTGCTGCACCAGCTACCAAGAAGGAGAAAAATGAATGCTCATGCTGAACCCATGACAAGGTCAAAGACATTTTCTATGTCGTTCCCGCAGACAGTCTTTCCACAAAAACAGCTTACCACTAGAAAAAGTGTGTGGGTAATTTTGGTCAGCATGAAACACCAGATCTGCAGAACAACTTAAATGCATAATTCCCATAATTTGTAGGATTTTCTGGCATTTTGTGGTTCTGGTCTTTCAATTCTAGGAGATTGTTTTGAGAAATAAATAATTATTTATTCCCTAGTGGGTCTTGTGGCCTACAATGTAAACACTTGTATTTTCATAAAATCATAGTATGGTTTGCACTGGAGAGGACCTTTAAAGAACAACTAGTCCGACCACCCTGTCCTTGACAGGGACGTCTTTCACTAGATTAGGTTGCTCAAAAGCCCATCCAACCTGAACTTCAGCACTTCCACAGTATCCCTGGCCAGCTTGCTCCAGTGTCCCACCACTGTCATAATAAAGAATATTTTCTTTGTATCAAATTTAAATTTGCACTCAGTTTAAAAACATTCTACTTTCTCCTGCCACTACAGGCTCTTGTAAAAAATCTCTCTCCGGCTTTTCTATAATCCCCTCCTTTATATATTGAAAGACTGCAAAAATGTGTCCTCACAGCCTTCTCTTGTCTAGGCTTAACAAACACAAGTCTCTCAGACTTGGACTTTGTTCCAGCCCTCTGGCCATTTTCATGTCCCTCCTTTGGACCAGCTCTGTCACATCTATATCTTCCTTGTACTGGGGACTCCAGATTTAGACATACACTCCAGGTGAGGTAACAGGAGAGGAGAGAGTAGATGGGCAGATTCACCTCTCTTGATTCACCTCTGCTGGCCATGCTTCTTTTGATGCAGCACAGGATATGATTAGCTTTCTGGGTTGCAAACGTGCATTGCCAGCTCATGTTCAACCTTTCCTCCAGCAGTACTCCCAAGTCATTTTCTGTAGGGCTGCTCTCAGTCCATTTGTGCTCCAGTTTGTATTGATACTGGATTTGCCCTGACCCAGATGTGGGACCTTGCACTTGTTGAGCTTCATGAGGTTTGCATGGGCTCCTTTCTCAAGCCTCTCAAGTTCTCTCTGGATGGCATCCTATACATCTAGCAAATCCACTGCACCACTCAGCTTGGTGCCATCTGCAAACTTGATGAGGATGCACTCAATCACACTGCATATATCACCAATCAAGATATTAAATAGTATTGGTCCCATGGTGGAGCATTGTTGAACAGCACTCACTACTGGTTTCCATTTGGACACTGAGCCATTTCCATTGGGACAATGAATCTTTGGATGCAGCCATCCAGCCAATTTCTTATCTATTTAACAGTGCATCCATCAAATCCATATCTTTTCAATTTGGAGATAAGATTGTTGTGGGGGACTGTGTCAAAAGCCTTAGAGAAGTCCATGTAACTTTTTCTATTTGAGCATTTAGAATTTGGGAGACAGAGAAAGGGACATATTAAGTACTGCTAATGAGGTTGTGTATTGTAAGCATTACTGTTTTCATTCCTTTTCTTCCCCAGAGAACTGTATTAGAAAGACTGGAATAGTTTGTATTAAGCCCATTAAAATATTTTCCTGGGTATTAATTAACCTCTTAATTTACAAAAGTGCACATTTTCCTTTTTAAATAATTGTTCTTACATTTTTCTCTCCATGCCTTTTGTTGTTTGTTTGTTTTTTTTTCTCAGAGCATGAATGGAGTAAACAATTTGGTAAGTGTAGGTCTACTCCAAGCCCAATGAGTTTCAGGCCCTAAATAAAATGGAGCTCTGTGGTGTGGACAAGGAGGAAAAAATGTGATTTCTTGATCTTTAATGTTCATAGCAGGTATCATAATATTTTTTAAAAAGAGCAATATTGAAGACCTGCCAGGCATAAGGGTGTATTTCTCATGCATGAGTCGCACCTTTCTCTACTCCTACCAAAAATGCTGTCTAAATGGAATTTTTCATCCACTTGTCATTATTACTAAACATTTTAAAGAGTGGCAGATTACTGTGCATAACTTACAATGTTATTTGATTCACTGGAAGCTACTCTTATGCTTTCTGAACTCCATATTTCATATTTCTTCTTCTTAAGTATCGGGGGCTTTTTTACATACCAGATTTTTCAAACAGCATTGAGACAAGTCTCAGGGGAGACCATAGTCCTTATGAGGTAATCCTACCTCTGGAGAACTCAATTTACTTGGCTGCTACTTTTGATTCAAGCTTACAATTTAGGATACAATTATTTCATGAGATTTCATGCTCAGTTCTGGGGAAGATACCATCTAGATAGGGGACAGAGATGTTTGTAAATTAATAATGGTAATTATTAATTTACAATAATTTTGTAAATTAATAATAGTAATTTTGGGGCAATCAAGCCCATTTTTAGCTTCAAACCTATAGTAATGATAATAGTATAGAATGCTTTGAAAACACTGTAGACTATAAATCAGTCATTATGAATAACCAATCAAGAAACTTCATAGTACTGATTGATAGCAAAAATAGGAACTTCTGCTGTTTTACACGTGCCAAACATTTTTTCCCCAGTCCTAAGCTTTGTATTGTCTGAACTTTGAAACTGTCAATGGCATTAAAGGAAATATCAACATTATCTGAACAATCCAAGAAGAATCCAAAATAAATACAAAGTGATCCTGTTTAAATTCTATATGAACATCTAGGATTTAATTTTGTAAACTGAGGGTCAGTAATATTGTCAGTTTAGAGACCACTAAGGTAAAAGAAATCAGGCTGCTGTGAACATAAAGCCTAAGAACTATCAGGATTTTATGTACCTATCAAGGAAAAGTATGTTTCTGAAAATGAGTCAGCTGACCCTTTCATATGGTCTACCCATCTATTTCTTACTCTATCTCCCTGTCTGGACGGAGTTCTTCTGCCTGCTGGGGTCAAGTAACTCTGCTCCTTTATTAGATACACCAGTCTTTGACAGGGCTTTTAGGAAATTGATCTACTTCCCTTTGGATTTTATCCCATCCCCAGTACCTAACCAATGTTTTCAGGAAGACCTCTTCTTCTCTTGCTGCTCCTCTGGGGTGTTACATTTCACTTGGCAGGTTAAAAAAAAAATAAAAATGTTTTGACCAGCAAAATACACCGGGCTGGGGTAAGTTATATGTGAGTTTCACTTTTTTTTTCAAACATAGTGTGCAAAGGATCCACATACCCTAGTGGGATGGTGCCAGGGGGACAAAGGCCTTCTCTGTAAATTAGGAAGATGATGAAGCAGGTGTCCAGGAAGGATTGGGTCGCAGGATTGGGCCCAGCTGCTTACTGATGCCAGAAATAAGCCCTCCGTGTTTATGCAATTGCAAGCAAAAACACCAGAAGAAATCCTCTGTTGAATTGTTAGAGATGAGGTGGGACTAAATAGCATGAAAAGGTTTAATTCTGTTTTCATAATTCAGCATATTTGCGTGTGGGCAAGAATAACAATAATAACTCTCTAGAGAACTGAAGGAGGTTTTAACTGAAGGTAATATACCCATGCTACATAACGAGGAACAGTCACAGTTCTTATATGATTATCATCAGTATTTTAGAACTTGATTGCTTCAGTCTTTGGCTAATTCTCACTCTCAGCCTTGGAGTAGTTAGACACTTGGAGTAGCTTGGCACTCTGTTCTCTGAAAAATGAGGAAGAAATTACTAAATGTGGTTTTGAATGTCTTTAACCCGATTGTATAGAAATAGAATGTAGGGCTATTTCCCAATGTAGAGAATTGTAGATTTTTTTCTATTGGACAGTTCCCACATAGTTTTTACCTGAAGGTGTGAATACATTAGATTTGTGGCTTAAGTCTTTGTTTCTGTTGAAAACAAGCTTTAAAAAAACCCTAACAAAAGAGATAATCAGGTGATAATTGTATTCCTGTAGTTTCACTGTGATGACCATGACTTTCTGTGACTACAATGAAGTACTCAAATGCTGCATGGATTTCGTCTTTAGGAAGAGTCTAACATGAAGATAGCTTGCAAATCCTGAAAAGAAAAAAGGAGCGATACCAGGGGAAGAAAATCCCATGATGTTTACTTAAAGGATGTGCCCACTTTATTACCAGTTTGTTTGAATGCCTTGCTTCCTGCTTCTTCTCTTTTTTTTTTCCACTTTTTTGTCAAATCCAGACACTTTGCAAACCCAAAGAGTGTCAATCTAGTACAAAATTTAACTTCTGAGTGCATTCAGGTATCCCATACATGTAGTAACTTTTACTGCAAGTTACATTACTGTGGAATTTAGCCTATGACATTTATGGGAGCTAGCATTTGGACATGTCTGCTGTTATTAGGACTGCTGTACAAGAGTATATTCTTAGGAGTCTTTTCAGAATGTAGATTAAAGTTCCCAAGGATGATGAAGGCATTGGCATAGGCCTTCTTAACATTGGGAACACATTTTAATTATGCATCTTAAATGCATCAGGGCAGGATATCTGTAGCTGACTTTGTAAAACTTCAATCGTAATAGAGCTGCAGGACAGAAAACCCTTGGAGTGCAAAGACACAGGGTAATGGAGAAGTGTGATTTCTGTGTAAGAATGTGCAATAAGATAGGAAGAGTTTCTTTTAAAAAGTGTCACTTTCAGCTTTGTCTATTATTGTCTTGCAGCATAAAGACAAATCTGGTACCAGATTTTGGTGACAAGAGACCACGAGTTTGGTTTCTTGTGAGTTCCAGTAGCCATGCAATCTGAGAGCATGCCTGGAGCAAGTTACAGTACCAATGAAGAAAGTTGCTATTCAAACTGAATGTCAAAATGCCATTTTGCTGCAACTTATCCTTAATAAATTCTAATAAACTTCTAATCTATTTGTCTAGTAAATATTTTGTAGTTTTTGTCAGCATGGTAGGGTTTTTTTTTTTTAAAAAAATATTTCTTACACAGATATTGACTATCTTGGATATTTAGTGACTGCGATCATTCCAGGGTAGAACAGGGCTTTTACTCTTGCAGTCAATTATATATGTTATGCACTTCACTCAGATAGTTCTCTTCTGCCAGGAAATAGCTAATATTGACATACTGGCATCCTGATAATGAACTGTCAAAAATGTCGTGAATTCTAAAGGGAAAAACCTATGGTAAGCATGTTTGATCATGTTTTACATGTTCAGTTGGCAAATAAAGCATGCCATTTGAAAATCAAAATCTGTCACTTCATATCATTTGGAACTGATCATAAAACATTTGCAGTAGGTTTTCAAACCATACTTTTGATGTGCCAAAACCATGCCATACATGTTGTGACCATTCTGCAGTTGTGAAACTGAATGTATATAAAAGATACACAAGAGAAAGTTGCACAGTTGAACATTCAACCTGAATGTTCCACTTTTACTGTAACTTCTTTTTGTGAAGTACTTTTTCATTTAGTGCAGAATTAGTTATTGTACACTTAAAACCCAGTGAATGTATTAAACGGTTTTTGGAATTAAATGCTCTCAAATTTTAATTACATCAGATTTCAAATATTGGGCCAGTTTCCTGTCCCATGAGTAGTTTCAACGGAAATCAATATGAATATTTTATGAGTTATACAGCAGGATTTGTCCTATCTTTTATAACTAATCCTAAAAGAAAAAAAGTAAAGCAGCACTATTTCTAGAATTTCTCTAATTCTTATCCTGGGAAAATGCAATGTGGAATATGGACCTTGTAGTGACTCATCTGTAATGTTTCAAAATAATGACACAAAGGAAAATGTCAAGCAAATTAGCTAAATCATTTACTCCTAAGTATATTTTAAAAGAAATAAATACTAGCAGAAATTGAATTAGAATATGTGCATATTTAAATATATGTCTAATTTTTATTATATTGCATATTTTTGGCTGTCATATTTTAAAATTAATTACCAAATACCCATCTGAGAGCAAGTTGACTTATTCAGAATGATAAGTATTTTGAAATGTCTTGTTGACCGAATTAAAAATAAAAGTAGGAATAAACAACTCTCCTTACATCCGAGTCTTTTTGGTTTCCAAAGACATCTTTTTGGAGACTTTGTCTGCATTCATACTTTGTATTGTACCTAGGACAATGAGGCCTTTGAGCACAACATTATTTCTTTAAACAGAAACAAATATTCCTAATAAGGTGCCTAAAATTTTATCCACATTCTCTGCCATAGGGTGTATTATACAGACCTATCTCATATTTCGTGATAGTTGTCTCAGTATCAAAATAGCCTTTTTAATCATGAAAACGAACTAACACTAGGCTTGTGCTAGAGTTCATTTAAACTACCATGCATATGAAAGCTAAATAGCGAATTTTAGCATTTTCTGATAGAGATAAAACCTTAAGGAAATATCTGTCAAGTAATTACAACTCTTTCTTGAACAAATACATTCCTAAATTAAGCCATTAAGGTTTTTTAAGTGTTCATTCAGTGATACACAAGGCAAGATGCCATCAATAGAATGCTAAATGTAAGTAAAGCTGGTATCTTGTATTCTTCCATTAATAGATATTTTATGCCTGCGTCGTTATAGTAAGAAAATTCTCTTCTTTCTGTCTGTCACAAACAACCTTGTTAGGCACTTACGACTTGGTGCTTCAGATTAGTTCCAGCCGACACAAACAGCCTGGCACTGAGACAGAGGTCTCTGTGAAGAAAAAACACGCGTGAGTGCTTTGCGTATTCACACCCTCCTTCCAACTGCAGCAAGGTCTACATACAACTTCTCACAAGGTCACTTGGTGTAAAGGTCCTGCAGTGTGTAAATACTGAGGTTTTTGTCCTTGTGTCATCTCCAGTGCTTAGCCGGGAAACTCCTGCTGCTTTCAGCTGTGCAAACAGTCTCTCATGAACCACCTCATCATGGACACAGGCAAACGTCCAGTTTCTGTGATAATAATGTTTGTTTATTTGTAATTAATTAGCCTGAGATCTGACTCAGTGATTTGGAACCTGATTTAGCAGGTAACTTTAACAAAAATGAGGTCACCCTGTCTCTCATACCTTGGGACATCATACCATATACATCCCAGCCTGGAGTCACAGCCCGAACCTGCGGTGTGTCCCTCCAGGGTGCCAGTACCCCTAACTTTGGCAACACAGGAAAAACAAGATGGACGTAAGGATTTTTATGCAATTTTACAGCTGTTGAGAGACACTTAAGGATCCCTAGCAAAGGAGCTCGGTGTAGTGTCTGCTCCTTTCCACTCTGCTTCCGGAGAAAATTCCCTCAAGTATGAATTGTAACCCACTGACCTTTTTGGAATTATGTTTCAGGCTCATTTTGAAAGGGTGGCTATCACTGCATGAAACAGACTGTAAAATCCAAATCTACATTGTATGTCTTTAGGAAACTAAGACAGTTGAGGTAATTTATAGTGTTCAAGATGCTCTGTTATGAAATAATATGTCGTCGGATACATTGAAAAGGGCAGTGGAAGCAGAAACCAAAACGTACAAGGAAGCATTAGTGGGCAGCAGATTTTTTCAAAGTAATTTTTTGAGCAGTGAGCATACACAGAGCTGTTCCACACATCAGTTTGTAAGAAAATTCAAGATAAATCAAATAGTACTATATACTTGGATGGATTATCACCTCCTGGGGCTTTTTCAGAAATAGATTTTAATTTTCAAGTACAGCGGTGGAAACTTCAAAAATTTGGTCAAAGTGAGATTTTTCTACTTTTACACCAGTGCAACTGAAATCAGACCCTATTTACTATTATATTTACCAATTAGGTCTAAAATTCCAAACAAATATTCTAGGACTTACAAATTGTTTTGTATCTGTTGAGCAGCTACTGGGTTATCACTTCTCAGTCCTCTGATATGGGAAGTCCCTCTGTTGTATTTTGATTTTTCACCTCCTTAAGTTTTGGCAGCTAATTCCTCCATCCTCTGCATCTTCTTTGGGTATTCTTTTATAGACTACTTAGCCACTGAAGCAAAGATCACACTAAAAGTTTCCCACCTCTTTGATAAATATTCTTTTTACCATGCTGCAGAGTCAGATTCTCTTTCTCTGCCTCTCAGATTATTTTAGCATTGTTTTTATGGTGTGGAGCTGCTCCAGATGGGGAGACGAGGACTAAACCACCCAGGGCACTCTCAGTCCTAATGATCATGACACAGTGGACTCAGGGGCATCCAGTGACACACACAGAGTCCCATGCTTTCTTAAGGGGATGGAGGGTATCTTGCTACCGCTGCTCTCCTGAGTAACAGTTAGGCAAATATCAGATCATGCCTTTCGTTTCTATTCATGGAAATGCCCTAACCAGAAATACTTAAGAAATGTCCATTTTTATTAGATGCTGCTTCTGCTTTTTTGAAACCTCTGTCATTTTTTCTTCTGGCAACTCCTATGCAGAAAAACTCATTCATGTTCATTAAGACTTTGGATGCCACCAGAGTGCACTTTTCTGTGAATAAACAGCTGTTCAGGGAAACAAAAATACCCAGCTTAAAACTAACCAAAGTTCTTAAGACCATTTGCTTTCAAAATGGTCAATGCCAGTGCCATTGTATAATGAAACGTCACAGGCACTTAACTTTTATGGAGCAGTTATTGACTGGTCACTGTGTTCATTTTCAGACATTAATGCCAAGGTCAGTTAAAACTAATCAAAGTACAGATCAACATATACTGAATACAAAAATCTTGCCAGGATTTTATCACAATTTTCTATCCTGGCCTTCTTTCAGACAGGCCATCCACAGTTTTTAATATCTGTATTTTACCTGTTATCTTTTCATTATACCTTGCCCATTTCCATGTTTCCAGCTAAATGTCAGTTCCTAAAGCTGAGATTTAATTTGAATCGTTAAACATATTCATTCTGCCAGAGCTTTGAACATGAGTTTATGATTACTTCTTGGAATATAGCTTGCCTCAGTGGGATGTAATAAATTAGTCTAATCATATGGTGAGTACTTTCTTCATCCTGTGTTTGTTCCTGCTAGGAACTGAAATTGTCTCTGTAATTGTATGCAAATCCCTTCACCAGAATAATCAAAGGAAACCTATGTGTTGCTGCCTATCCTTCACAAGAGAGGCATAAAAGTAACCTAACTTTTAATTCTACTTAAATGAAAAGTTGTATCTTTACATGTAAAATATAGATACAGAGCAGAAGAACTCAAAAGGCATGTGAGTAGCAGATACTTTGCTAATACTGCAGGCTGCTTTTTTAGATATGCACATATATGTATAATATTCACATATGTATGTTAATAATGTTCATGGGATCATGGTTTAATCCCAAAGCCAGAGCACATAGCACTGAACGTGAGAAATAATGTTGCAATTTTTCATTTTAAACAAGGGGCAATTTCTTCTCCCCTGAAAATACATAAGGTAGATCATAAGTGGTTTTATGAATAGCCTTCAGAATGTGCCTGTTTTCCTCTACTGCCTGCAGAAGGATACTGGAGTAACTAGCTCAGCTTTAGCCATCAAAATTTCAGTTGAGATAAATTCTTCTCCAAGTATCTTACTCCAAGGCATGTTTTATATATTGGCCTCAAATCGTTCTGATTTGCTTCATTGAGCTCTGTCAAGTATTTTAACATTATTTTTTTTTTTTAATGTGGACACCAAGAAGAGATCAAGTCATGTAGGGAGTAGTCTAGTGTCCTCTGTGAAGATCATAGTGTTCTCCTAGCCTGTCTTCCGTGTTTCTCTATTCAAGTATCTAGATGTCTTACTTATAGCATCTAGTATCTTAGTATCTAGTATCTTAGTAATCTAGTATCTTAGCTGTCTTACTCATAGCATCACTGGAAAAGGTCAGTTCTGTGTATTTATGACCATCATAGGAATGTCTGTGAAGGCACTCAACTGAGGCAAGGTTATTAAGTGCCTTTTGCTCCGTCAGTTCTTTTCAGAGAAGGGGTGAGAAGTGGGAGAAAGGGGAAGAACAAGCTCAAACAATCTCTGTTGTTCTTTGCAAGCTGTTTTGCACATATTAATATAAAGTATTTACATATATACATACATATACATGTTTATTTATATGTACATATATATGTATGCCTGTGATGTCTTAGAGCATTTAGAAGAACTTCCTGAAATATTCTCTCAATTTATTTTTTTTTTTCTTGTGGGATTATGTTCTTTTAAAGAAACTCTGATTCTGTGCCATTTTCAAGATTTAGTTCGGACACTTGCAGTCTCTCAAATGAAGTGCCAGGGAGATGCAAGATTATCCAGTGTCATAGGATCATAGAATCATTTAAGTTATAAAAGATCCTTGAGATCATTCAGCTACAAAACCAATGCTGCTAAGTCCACCAGTAAAACAAGTGCCACATCTACACATCTTTTAAATACCTCCAGGGATGGTGACTCAACCGTTTCCCTGGGCAGCCTGTTCCATTGCTTGGCAATCCTTTCAGAGAAGAAATTTTTCCTAATGGCCAATCTAAACCACCCCTAGTGCAATTTAAGGATGTTTCCTCTTGTCCTACTGCTTGTCACTTGGGGGAAGAGACTGACGCTCCCTCCCCCCCCCACTACAAGCTCAGGTAGCTTTAGAGAGCAGTAAGTCTCTTTTTGCCCAGACTAAACAACCCCAGTTCCCTCAGCTGCTCTTCATCAGACTTGTACTTCAGGCCCTGCACCAGCTTTGTTGCCCTTCTGTGAAAACACGCCAGCACTTCAATGTCTTTCTTGTCATGAGGGGCTCAAAATTGAGCACACCTTCTGAGGTGCAACCTCACCAGTGTTGACTGCTTTAGTCTTAATATCCTCTGATGTGGTTCTTTTGGATCTTGTTTACACAAAGGTATACATACAATTGTATACCATCACAGGGCAAATAAAATACTACTAAATTGAAAGTAGAGAGGTAATTTGTTGAGAAGTGAACAATTTATAGAAAATAGCTTTGTGTCAAGGAAGATATTGTGTAAGAAAGATAATTTATTAGTATAAAAAATACAGACTATAGGTTTTGTTGAAATGAAGAATTTTGGCTGTAAGGCATTTCACCAGAGAAGAAAGTTTAAGCTACATGTGCTTAAGTTGGATATTTGTGAAACAGAAGAGAGAGAAAAAGAGTAGTAAATTAAAACTTTGAACATACTGTATTTTCTTCCAAAATTAGTTCACTTTTTCCTGTTTTCTCACTATTTTTAAAAAACGCTGATACACATTAACCCTAATGGTAGGCCTAAGATGACAGATAATTGGTTATTCGGAGAAACTATGTAGTCTCTATAGTTCCCTTAAAATGCTGATCTGACAGAGAGTAAGCCTAACATCTGCTTGCCTCCTCACCCCTCTCTCCTCCCATCTTTCTTTTCCACTCAGTGGCTTGATTGTTTTTTTTTTAAGGTAATAGGTTCTGATATCACTATAATTACATGCAGTTTATGATTTAGCATTGAAGGTTCTGTAGTAAAAATTTGCTTAGAATGTGGCTTCCTTGCTGCTTGTAAACTTCAGAAGAGCCAAAGACTTCACGCCTGAGTCAATTCTAGCTGAGCCCTTTGGCAGAGCTAAATAATAAAAGCAATGAAATATAGAAAGCTTACCACAGACTATAGGTTTAGGCTATATGTATAGTCTATAGTCTATAGGTATCTATAGACTATAGGTTTGTGTAAATATATATTTGGCATATACATATATAAATATATATTATGCATGTGCTTGGATGTATTCATCTCTATGCATGCATGTCATAAGAAGACTTACTGGACTTCGGCATTAGTTTCAAGGCATTCAGTGAAGGAGAGGTATTGGTATCTGAGAGCTGAAAGCACAAGTAAAACTATCAGACTGCCTTCAAAAGTAGTGGTTTTCTTCAGTACCTCTAAAGTTTACACTTATCACTTAGTATGTTGGTGAGACACCTTTACGGCATATTTCCTATGAAGGTTTCAGACTCTGAAATGAAAAGAAAGGGAAAAATATTGCTGCAGAGTAAGTATAGCATAAATGGGATCTGACATAGCCTGAATCTTTGATCAAGAATTCCCATTGTAGAGCAAGCCAAACCTCCTCCCATATGCTCACTGAAAGCACATAACTTACATGGCATTAAGACCTCTTTTTTTTTTAAAAAAAAAGGTAATGATTGAACTATATTGACAGCTTTTTCCTGCTAGGAAAGCAGGGTTATTAAATACTGCAAGTGAAGTTACACAGGTACCAGTCTCTACAGGATTAAGGGAGAGAAGGACAGAAAGTCTGACCATAAACCTTGTTTTGGAGCTCTCAAAACGCTGCAGAAATACTCAAGGTCATAGATCTCAGGCAAGTGAGAAACATGAATTCAGATCTTAAAGGTAATTTCCTTTATCATCAAATATGCTGAAAACTTTGGAGTAAAATAGTGATAGAGGAGATCGCCAATTGCATCCATTTTTCCCGCAGTTTTATTTCAGAACCATCTGTAACAAAATTATCCTCATGATTGGTAGTATAGGTAACAATTCACAACCTACATCATAACAGATATATTTGAAAGTACATAGAATTTGGAAAGCTAACTAAAATGAACCATGATTTTTTTCAGTAAAATTTATGTGACATAAAGCAAATTTCTTTCTCTTAAAAGTAACAAGTTTTGTAGACATTAAAAAAACAAACAGGTGCTTCATTCTAATATGATTTTTTACACAGCTTGCATGAAATTTTTCTAAATGAGTATATTAGGTTTGCATGGCAAGCTTTGGCAGCAAGGGGCTACAAGGGTTGCTTCTGTGAGAAGGTGCTAGAAGTTTACCCCATATCTGATAGGGCCAGTGCCAGCCAGCTCCAAGATGGACCCACCACTGGCCAAGGCTGAGCTCATCAGGGGTGGATAACAGAGTTAAGAATGGGGAAAGGAGCAATTGCAGCTGGGGAGAGAAGTGAGAATGTGTGACACACTGCAGACACAACTACAGACGCAAAGATCAGTGCAGAAGGAGGCAGGAGGTCCTCCAGGCACTGAAGCAGAGATTCCTCTGCAACCCGTGGTTCACACCATGGTGAGACAGGCTGTGCCCCTGCAGCATATGGAAGTCCACAGTGGAGCAGATCTCCGCCTGCAGCCCATGGAGGACCCCATGCCAGAGCAGGGGGTTGCCCCTTTCCTATGGGAAGCCAGCACTGGAGCAGTTTTGCTGCAGGAGTTGTGACCCCACAGAGGACCCACACTGAAGCAGTCTGTTCCTGAAGGACTGCACCCCATGGACCTACTCTGGAGCAGTTCATGAATGTCTTCAGCCTGAGGGTTGGAGAAGTTCATGGAGGATTCTCTCCCATGGGAGGGACCCCATGCTGGAGCAGGGGGAGAGTGTGAGGAGTCCTCCTCTGAGGAGGAAGGAATGGCAGAAATAATGTGTTGAAGTTATGGCAACCTCAATTCCTCATCCCCCTGGGCTGCTGGGGGGAAGGAAGTAAGGGAAATCAAGGGTGAAATTAAGCCCAGGAAGAAAGGAGGCATGGGGCAAAGGTGTCTTAATACTTAGTTTTTATTTCTCATTATGCTACTCTGATTTGATTGGCAATAAATAAAACTAATTTCCCCGAGTCAAGTGTTTGGCCCGTGATGGTTAACTGCTGAGTGATCTATCACCGTCCTTATCTCAACCCATGAACCTTTTGTCATATTTTTCTACACACACACACCATCCATTTAAGGACAGAAGTGACAGCGGCTTGATGGGCACAAGTAAACTCATCACAATGAGCTAAAGAAATTTTGACTCAATGAAATTTCTGGATTTGTAAAACATTGGTCACGCACTTGGTCTGAGAGAGAAATACATGAGGTGCACTGTCAAATGAAGAGGTACTAAGTAGAGATCCATTCTGGCTGAAGTTTTCGCCAGCATCTTTTTTGATGACTTGGATGAAGAAATACAGAATATGTTTGTTAAACTTGCAGATGATTACAAAAATTAAAAGGATTGTGTGTGCTTTGGAATACTTTTAAAAAATGCGTCACACTTTCACCAATGCACTTCAGGAAGGACTTAGATCAATTGCAACATATCCAGAGGAAACCAAGGAAAATTGTCAGAATCTAGACTAAAACATGTTCCACAAAGAAAACCTGAAAGAATCATGTTTCAGCAAGAGAAGAGCAGACAGAGAAAGGAAACAGCAGCCTTCAGTTATGTAAAGGAATGCTTTTAAGAAGGGAACAAACTGTTCTCCAGGTCTATTAGAGATAGGACAAGAATGAGTGGCTTTAAATTGTGCCAGGGGAGGCTTAGGCTTGACTTTAGGAAGCATCTCCTAATGATAAGGATAATTAAGCAATGAATATATTACGTAGGAAGTTACAGAATCCTCTTCAGAGGTTTTTAAGGACAAAGAAAGATATCTGTGTAGAACAATTTAAATATAATTTGGCTGTCTTGGGGGATGGAGGGATAGAGGGGAATAGATGGGATTATTTCTCGAGCTCTCTGTTTTATTTTCTATTCTATGTGTCATTTCTGTGAATCAGACCCAAGTGGGACTCAGAACACAACTATTGTTCTGGTTGCCATTCTGTTGTCTCAATTGACCTGTTTGTATGTACTTTTTGTTGAATATTCTGAGTCCACCTCGAAATGCAGGAAAAATCAGGCATGTGTCAAAGGTTATACGATGGTGCTTATAAATTCTTGTGGTTGTGTTTGAATTCTTGAAGCTCTTCAAACCAAAAATTTGAAGCAAAAGTGTATATTAATTAAAAATGTAATAATCATGAGGAAAGGTAAAATATGCTTGAGTCTGAGTGGTTTTAGTTATTGGCTGAAGGCAAAATCATGCATCACTTATAACTTTCTTGTATGTTTATGATCACTGCAGTGTCTGAATTCATCTTGCCAGGATTTGACTAGATAAACAGTAGCTCTTTTTACTAAGCCTCATGTCTAGACTCCTTCAGTATTTTTTGGAGAAAAGAGAAACCTCTGACATAGATATCTAAGACAAAAAAAAAATGCCTTTTTGTGGGATGTACGTCTCTCCTTTTAAAGCTAGGATGATTAACTTAGACAACTACTTTACAGCTAGTTAAGTGACATTAATCCAGTGATGAATGTCAAGTTTATCCATACCAAATGATTTGATTGTTTATTCTGCACTTCTGCTGTGTGTTGGATTTATAATGATTTTTTTTTCTTGTACTGATCCCAGTATGAATTCCAATAGATGGAAGTAGATTAAATAAAATAACTCCATCATTTCAGTGTCTGTGACTGTTGGAATCATGGCTACTCCTTGGAATGGGATCAATTCCTATTTGAAGGTTAATTGGGCCATAAGAGAAGAGAAATAATTTACATTTCAGTAAAATACAGTTGCGTTCTTTTCATCATAAAAAATTAATAATAAGTTACTTCCTGCACAATAGCTCCAAAACAGGAATTACTACTGGGAGTGCTGCAGTTTGTAGCAAGCAGTCGCTTTGCTATCTGTCTCTTAGCAAGAACGTCAGGAGCGATTGCTTGTGCTTAGAGGAGTGGGGAAAATGGTTTTCCAGAATGAAAAGACTGCTGGAAGATGAAAGTAACTGATATTTAAATACAAGGCTGTAATTGATCACTTTAGTATTTCTAGTGAAAGCAAGCAAGCAAGCAAGAATAAAAAGTATAAAGAAAAGGAAACAAGCCAACCATGTGTGTTCCATCTGAAAAATAAGTCAAGAAAATGCTCCTCTATCTCTTTAGTTTATTCTGAACACACTGAAGAGATTTGGATATTGGATTTTAGTTTTCATTTAAATGGAAATAAATGAAATTAAGTCATTTACTGCTGAAACAAAATTGGATAGGGGAAAGCCTGGCTGGTACAGCAGAAGACAAATAAAAAAGCCTGAAAGGCCACTGAACTTTTAAAATCGAAAAGATTACTCATTATTTCAGTTACTTGGGTGAGGGTTGATTGTATAAAGGGTCCAATTACAGCAGTGTTGCAGTGACTAGGAAGAATCCTGGACTCTCAAATGCCTGCACTTACGACGTGTTCTTAAATACCAAAATTGCTCAAGTGATTTATACTCTTTGGCTTCCAGAAGATGCCTAAATCTCTCTGAAGAGGTACTAATATCTCTCTAAACAGATATAAGACCAGGTGCACATCTGGCATTGTTTTTAAGTGGCTGATGCATTTTGTGTATGGAGTGTAGAATGAGGGGAGGAAAGTTAAAAAATATCTGAGATGTTATTTGTAATGTAATTAGGTGTAGTATCAACCCAAATATGTAGACTTTCTGCAGTAAACATCTCCAGCTCTCATTTTACAGAAGAAAAATAGAGGAAGTTTTCATTTCTATATTCAAGTTTTGGTTTTTGTTTTGTTTTGATTTTCCAATGTGATGACTGTGTGGTACCTCTTTGGGAAAAAATACCAAAAACTGAAAAAAAGAAAAAATAGCCGTTCCACGTGACCAGAGAACAGAAAAGCAAGAAGATAATGTAAACCCAGGGAGGTGTCAAGAAAATAAAATCTTTGCAGATTTTGCGAGTCTTTGCTTTGGTTCCAGTATATTGAAGTGGAATTGGTACTACTGGTCCTGAAGCAGTTATCAATAGTTTCTATATTTGAGCAATTGTAGTCCCATAAAGATGAAAAAGAAGCTATTATTGCATATAGTCTTGAATATAGCATCCTTCAGGGGCTTAAACCCTGTTTGCTGGCAGTCACATTGGTGTTTTATCTTGCTTATAAATTTGCTAACAAAAAACCTGAAAACACAATCCAAAATCATATAACTAACCAAACAAACAACGAAACACACTTCAGGAAGGACCATGATCATGTTGATACAGACTTCCAAGCTTCAACTTGTTATGTTTGAGCATGATAATTTGTATTTCCTGACTTTTCTGATGAGTGAATTATCTGCATTTCAAGTTTGAATTTGTTGGTGAGGAAAGGTGAGAACTTACCTTACTCTTTCTTTTTTTATTGGCTGAGTCCTAAACATTGATTTTAGTTGATACGAGTTAGCCTGGGGTGTTTTGTTTGTTTTTTTTTTTTCAGTTTGCTTATATGCAAACAATAGTATTCCAGTGTACATAGGATGGAATGTATTCCATCTGTCCATAGCACAGCTGAGGACAAATAGCAGACAACCAGAAAACAAATAACTTTTAGACAACAGCTTTAAGACTCATGTCTGCTGTCCTGGGCAAACATCTTTCTGAAGTGTAAGTATTTTGTCTAAATAGACATCCTGCACTCAGTTTCTGAGATTTACCCTAGGTTAGTTTCAGGAGTTTTGCCTTATGAAATGTTTGCTGCATTTCATGCAACTAATGTTTTTTCCCCTGTCAGCTGTAGCCAATTATTTTGAGCAAATAAGCATTCTTCTCAGTATGTCTAATTTTTTTTCCAACTGAGGCTATGAATGCAGTTATTCATTCTGTGTAAACTCCACCTTTATCAATCTCATATTAAAAATTGTTCTTGCATGCTAAATAGATGACTAAGCCACCAATGGCTTGCACAGATATTCAGAACTCTTCTGATGGAGATGTTACACCATATCCAGTTAATACCATTTAGCTGGATTATGCTATATGTGAAAGACATGGTAACAGGAAAACCCACATGCAAGTGCCAGCTACTGACAAGGTGTTAGAGTCTTCAAATGCCTAAATGAAGACAGTTACTGATGAAATGTGGCAAGTCAAACCTTGATCCAAGGTAGAAGAAAAGCTGTTCTATTTAGTTGTCTGATATTTGTCATGCTTTAGTCTAGGATAAATTCCTAGTTTCACCAAAACACATCTTAGTAAAGTTGTCCAAGCAAAACGTGAAAGGAATGAAGGGATGTCAATTGCGGTTTCAAACGCCATTCATTCTGACTCAAAGAAAATGTTAATTTATGTCAGGAAACTGAATTAAGTAAATGTTGACTGACTTTGTAGCAAAGATCAAGTCAAAGTTGCAGTGTAAATGAAGCAGGAACCCCTGTAACACTGGAGTAGTTATAATGTATATCTATATATGGAAATGAATAGGAAATGAAGCAAGAAATACGGTGTTTGGGAAAGAATCTTGTCATGATTTGCAGAGATAATTACAGTCAAAAAGGAGATTGAATATAGCAACAGGAAAAGCAGAATAATTACACAGCAATTAACAGGAAATCTGTATGGTTCTTTGAAAAAAAAAAAAATAACAGTCATTGGTTTAAAAATATATGCTGAGTACAGAAATGTTTTAATTCTCAATACATCAAGCATTTTAATTCATTTCCTAAGATAAACTACTGTTACATAAAATAAATGTCTCATTTATAAGATAAAATATGTTATGCATTTTGCATATTCTCTATAAATGTTTTTATTTTTATCTTAAATATGTCATCTGAATTGAAAATAGTAGATGATCATTTTGGAGTGTGGGTGCTTCATGTCGTAATGGTAAGGAGATACAGATTTTAAGTTAATTTTTCAGGGACTGCAAATGCCACAAGAATCAGCAGAAAAATAGTTATTCCTAGATTTCCAAGAGAATGTTTCTCATGTGTCCTAAAATCTTCATATTCTGATAAAGCTATTGTCTGCTTTTATTTTACTGGAGGCAAAACGGGTTTTGTAGGTCTTCTGCTAGCAGCAGCACACTTTCCTAAAATGTATCTTAGAAAGATTCCTCTTTCAGTCTCTGGGAATGCCTGATAGTGCTTTTTACAGGGAATCTGTCACACAGTGGTATCTTCAGATGCATTAAAATGACAGCTGGAAGTCACTGCACTCAGGCATGGGACCCTCTTGTTGAAGTTATATGTAGTCTCATAGCTTAGGATAGTTTTCAAGAGGTGAAATGTTTTGTTTAAAGCTACTGGGGAAAAATTGATCACCAAGTAAAAAGCTACAATATTTTGTGTTGTGACTCTAAATAGGAGGGTCTTGTCTGAATTGCATCATTTGCATAAATAAATGAAAAGTAAATTCTTTTTAAGGAGCATTAAAAACTTGGATTAAATGTTGTTAAAAAAAAAAAAGAAACCCTAGGAACAATAAAGAAAAGGCAAAGCATTTGAATATCTAACATGATGCTTCTTTTTTAGCAGGCAAATACTGATGAATGAGTAGGCTCATATTTTTTCTTTGCTGTGTTGAACTGCACAGATACAGAAATCTGTACAAAACTAGTCTGAGAAGCTGAATGCTTGACTGGAAGAGTTTGTGTTTGTAAGTCATATGAAGATTATCCATAATGCTGAGAATCATTCCAAGCAATCTGATCACAGCAATGGTAATTGTTGTTAACTGCATACTGTGTGCTGATCATGGCCAGCAGCATAGGTAGGGATGCAGGCAGTTTCTTATTCCCTTCCCTGCAGGAACAAATATTAAGAGGCATTATATTGATTAAGGACAGTTCTTATTCAAAAGAATGCATTGATTGTGTTACTAGTGTATTGTATCCTTTTCTTTTAGGTTATTCAATACTTCAAGCTATTATGGAAAAAGCAGGACAAAATAGCTGGCAAGTCAGTGCCATCTGTGTGGAGAACTTTAATGATGCCAGCTACAGGAGGCTTTTAGAAGATCTGGACCGAAGGCAAGAAAAGAAATTTGTAATAGACTGTGAAATAGAGAGGCTTCAGAATCTCTTAGAACAGGTAATACTTGCTTTTAATGTCACTGTAAGCACATTACTGAAACTCCACATGAGATACCATTGTGCATTTAATCTTGTTTATTTTCTCAATGGAAATGAGATTGCTTGCTCTTTCTCTTTGTTTTTCTTCAAGAGCCTATATTTGTGCATCCACTTGCCTGCTCTGTTTTCTTTTCCTATATAATTCTTAAGAGCTAGTGCATCAATGCAGTGAATGCCCCTCCCTTTCAGAATCATCAGGTGTGCAGGTGAAGGGTGCCAGCAGTCAGGGCAGCTGCATGTTTGGCCCCACACTGCAGCACCTACACACGTGATAAATGCTGCATCAGGGTCTCAGGGCTGGTGGAGCAATACGGTGTTGCCAAATTGTTAAGATGCCCTCAGTCCATGCCTTCATGGGGTAAAGTTTTGTTTGATGGAAGAAATCATCCATTTTTTTTTTGTGAGTAGAGGGTAATACTGAATCCATTATTACTTTCTATTCACCAAATAGAACATATGGTGAACTGCTTAACATCCTTGTCAGCAGCATGGACAGTGCGCTGTATGTGCATGCTCAGCAAGTTTGCCAAGGATACCAAGCTGTGTGATGCAGTTGGCACACTGTTAGGACAGGATGCCATCCAGGGGTACTTTGACATGCTTGAGAGGTGGGCCAGTGTGAAACTCATGAAGTTCAACAAGGCCAAGTTCAAAGTCCTTTATCTGGATTGGGGCAATCCCAGGCATGAATACAGGCTGGGTAGAGAACGGATTGAGAGCAGGCCTGATGAGAAAGCTGAGGTGTTGTTGATTGACAAGAAGCTCAACATGATGCAATAGTATGTAATTGTAAGCCAGAAAGACACCTGTATGCTGGGCTGCAACAAAGGAGTGTGACCTGCCGGTCAAGGGAGGTGATTCTACCCTTCTATTCCAGTCTTGTGATACCCAACCCAGTGTACTGCATCCAGCTCTTGGGCAACAACATAATAAGAAGGCTATGGACCTGTTTGAGTGAGTCCGAAGGAGGCTACAGCAGTGATCAGAGGGCTTGAGCAACTCTCCTGTGAAGACAGACTGAGAGAGTTGGGCTTGCTCAGTGTAGAGAAAAGAAGACTCCAGGGAGACCTTGTAACAATTTTCCAATACCTAAAGGTATTGGAAGGAGACCTACAAGAAATCTAGAGGAGGACTTCTTAGAAGGGTATTTAGTGATAAAACAAGGGGGAATGGCTTTAAACTGCAAGAAGGTATATTTAGGTGAGATATTAGGAAGAAATACTTTTACTGTGAGGGTGGTGAACAAGTTTTCCAGAGAAGTTGTGGCTGCCCATCCCTGGAAGTGTTCCAAGCCAAGTTGTATGGGGCTTTGAGTAACCTGATCTAATGGAAGTTGCCCCTGCCCATTGCAGGGGGAAAGGAAATAGATGAGGTTCCCAAGCCACTCTGATTCTGTGAAATAGCATAGACCATATATTTCTAGTCATAAAATGCTTTAAAATTATTAGTGCACATATTTAAACTGATAGTTTTATTACCTTAGCAGACTATTTATGAACATGAAGAACAGTAGAATAAAGGTGCTATTGAACTGGGAAGAAAGGTCAGGTTCTTCCATCAGTTATTTATGGAAAGCTGCTGTTAGATAAAGAAAATACTGGGCCAGACAGACTGGCTTGTGCTGGGTAGTACCTACACGAGTATGTAAAGTGAACATAAAATCTTGCTCCTGTGATGTGGCAAATCTGTATAGTGCTTATGTGCACACTGTTTCTTAAACGATGGAAAAAAATACAGTAATGCTTTGAAAGGAGCATTTTGTCAAATGACAGGAAAATAACTTGGAGTTAACTATCTGCTTCCCAAATGATCCCGCGTACTATGCTGATGTGCTTGGTGCAAGTGCGCCGTTCATTACCTGCGGCTGCTGCTGCAGGAATTGCAGAGAATGAATGCCATCTGCTGGTGGTCCATCCTCCATCGCTGCTGTGCATTAATTCTGAGGATTTTTTGTAAAAAAGGTCATGATACCTCTGCTGCCAAAGTCACAGAAATATGAAATGTCTTTTGTGGTGCAGAAATGCAAAAATAATATTTATAGAAGTATATACATCAGTTTTGCTTTCACTGACAGAAGATAAAGAGGGAAACTGAGTATTAATGGCATGGCTGACTTAACAAGGACTTTTCCTATGACTGCTTCCAAGAGAAGAATAGATGACACCATATTGCTATAGATAGTCTTTTGAACATTTTTTTTTATTCTGAATGCCATTATGTTTTAGCACATGCTCTCTGCAGCTTATAATGAGATCCTCCCCCAGTTCAGTCTGTGTGGTAGCAAAACAGAACACCCATTTGAAGGCCTTTTAAAATACATTAAGAAAAGTAATTTCTCTCTCAGGTCTATGTTTGTGCCATGTGTACGTACCTGATTTCTTTTACATAGCATACAAATGTGACTTCTATAAAGTATGCTATATTACCATAAGTCTTAAGATACACCTACCTACCTTCATAAGTGTATCTACTGAGAGTCCACTCAGTTTCAAAGCAAAATGAAGCCATACAGTACACATTTACATTTCTTTTATCTCACGTGTACATTTTATTTGCTACCAGGAGCTCTCATGCATTCTCCTTCCAGATTTGCACCTGCACAGTCAGTTCCTACAGGACTGGATTTTACATGTCTAAAATAGGTACTTATTGCAGGCTTGTTCAGTTATAAAAATGAAGTGCCTGGCCTGACAGTCTGAATCAGATGTGGTGAGTTTGGTTAACACATCTACAGGGCAAGCACAAAAGTTGAGACCTCTTTCCATTAATTGTGGCAGGGAGAGTGGAGGGTAGGAATGAGCACTTGACTTCATAGAATGGTATAAGTTGGAAGGGACCATAAAGATCATCTAGTTCTAACTTTGCAACATACTTGTATGTCTGCTAGTTGTACAAGCACTTTTTGTAAGTGACCTCTTCTGTACTTGTGCTAGTGTTTATTCACACCTAAGTGTAAAGCCTTTGCCCTTAAATCTACGCTAATGAAATGAGAGAAACTGGCTTGTGATTTTTTTTCTAATAGTGACTGCCCGTATATATAATTATTTACACTTTACCTAATTAAATTGTAACTCATATATTTCAGAATATTTTTATAATTTTCCCAGATTATATGAATTCTCTACTTCCCAGCATGCCTAGTGATCATAGAATCATAGCATAGTTAGGGTTGGAAAGCTCCAACCCCCCTGCCAGGGGCAGGGACACCTCCCACTAAACCATGCCACCCAAAGCTCTGTCCAGCCCGGCCTTGAACACCTCCAGCGATGGAGCATTCACAACTTCCCATGGATCTCATTTCATTGCCTCACCACCCTTACACTGAAGAATTTCAGATCCAATCTAAACTTCCCCTGTTTAAGTTTGAACCCATTACCCCTTGTCCTACCACTACAGTTCCTCATGAAGAGTCCCTCCCTAGCATCCCTATAGGCCCCCTTGAGATATTGGAAGGCTGCTATGAGGTCTCCACGCAGCCTTCTCCAGGCTGAACAGCCCAAACTTTCTCATCCAGTCCCCTGATCATCCTCGTGACCCTCCTTTACACTTGTACTCTCCATCCTTCCAAAGAAAGGTCACTGTACAAGCATTATAGCCAGGCTACACAAAGTATGCATAAGAGCTGTAGCTTTACTCACCATTGTGAAGGTCCTGCTCTTCTTAGACAGGCTGACATCCAAGGAGGGCTAGGGTGCTGATTTGAGACTCCGAATTGAAAGACTTTGTTTTCAGAAAGTACTTCTTAAGGATGTGCAGTCAGAAACAGTCTCAGACACAAAAGCATTTAGTTTGCCAAAAATGAGATTGAAGCAAAAAGAGTCTAATCCAATGTACAAAAAGCAATAACAACCATTTTAAAATATCAGCCATTGACTTTCCCCCTTTGCATGACATCTTTAATAACCTGTAGCAGACAGGTAAGGTGGCTTAACAAATGGACTAAAAGTTGACATGCTCTTCATTGCATACACAGAGGAATTGATTAAGCTTCAGTGACTCTAATTAACTCAGCTTCTTTTCTGCCTAGTTCTCTTGTAATTGAAAGCCTAAGTTCTGACTATACTGTAATACTTTGCAATGTACAAGTAAATGTTCTGCAGAACATTTAGGAAAAGTAATTAAATCTCAGTAATGAGACCGTAACTCGAACTGCTTTGCCCTTAAATCTATGCTAATGAAGGGAGAAAAACTGGCTTGTGGGCTTCTTCTCAAGTGACTGCCCATATATATGCACATTCACACTTCTTATGACTGTGGACCTCAAGCACTGAAGACTGGAGACTTTTTCACTGGCTCTGTTCAGAGAGTGAGCTCATGTACTGCCCTCCTACCCCCACCACATATCTAGCCTGATGTCTTCTGCTCTCTGTCCTCTCCCAGCTGAGAAAATCAGCAGCTTGCTGTTTTCTCACTCTTGTGCTACTCTCACTATTTAATATTTTTTTGTCTCCTGTATTTTTCTCAAGTTCATTAGTTTTCCTCATTTATTTTCTCCTCTCTATGTGCCTTGGTGTGTGTAGAAGCTGTCTTCACACTCCATACCTGAGGCTTGTCTTCAGTGGAAATTTTTCTCCTGGAAAGCAATTACTTACCTGAAATCCAGGCTTCCTCTTTGCACAGCCCAGGATGCGTGTTTTTATCACACAATCTTCCTTTCAGCTTTTTGTGTTGCCATGGTGAGTTTGATGTTTTGGCAAGGGCCAAACCTGTGCTCCTTCTAAGGATGAAGTATAGAGAGATGGAGTTTCATTTTCAAATTTCTGTTGTAGAAAGGAAGAGGAGTGCCCACATTAAATTTGAGAGATTGATTCAGCCCAAGTGTTTATATCTAATTTGCTTGGATTGCCCTCTCCTGTCTTAGCCTCAAAGAAGGTTTTAGATCTTAACTGTCAAGGCTGTGATGGTTTTCTTACAAGGCTGTGATTGTTTTCTTAATAAAGCTGTGCTCCACTTCTTTGGTTATGCTCAACCACACAAGACAATACAGTCTCCAGTACAACTGGAGATATTTGGGGGATGATAGGACAGTCTCCAGTAGCAACTGGAGATATTTGAGATGATCAGATGCCTTTTGCTTAGACTTTATATTAGTACAGAGTTGGCATGGCTCAGCAACAAGCCCCATTTAAGCGCAATGCTGGAGCAAGACACTGATTTCTTCAGGATCACAGAGCTGTTGCTTCAATTCATCAGTAAGACAGACAGTGTCTTCAGCCTATCTGAGTCAGTAGATCTCCACCTACTCTTGAGACTCTGATGTAACTTAAGCATGCCAAGATAATTTTAGCTCTTTTTCACACTTCATTCTCGGGATGGTGAAAGAACACCCTGCCTTCTTAATATCATAAAGAAAACCTATTTGTTAGCTTGTGAGTGAAGCTCCACTGTACTTCTCATGTGGACTTTAGCATCCTGCAATCCCAGGCTCTAAAAGACAAGCCACAAACATCAAGACTTTTGCCATTAAGTGTTTTATTTGCCCACTTTAAGTGGTTCACATGATTTTCCTTTGGAGATAGCAGGCAGGTCCTGACCCATTTTAGTTCGCCAGTGTAGACCTAGTATATGGATCAAAGTGTGCCTGTGAGCATGAGCTGCGCCCTAGCCATGGCCTCTGAAGATAACCTTGGCAGTGCTAGCGCTTGGGGCAGCTACGTAGTCCTTGGCAAAAGGGGCTGCAATGCTTGACATGACCACTGGTGCTCATCCCCAGAAATAACTGTGCTACAAAACACAGTTTACTGCAAAAACAGTAAAATGAAGATGGAAAGTGTCACTGCCCATGGCAGAGAGGTTGGAATTAAATGAGCTTTATGGTCCCCTCCAGCTCAAACCGCTGTATGACTCTATGATTTTATGAAGACCTACTTCATGTCAGCTTTCTCTAGAACTTCCAGCAGATGTGTTTCCATTTTGGAGAAATCACACCTACTTAGTTATGGAGAACTGTTTATGCTTAACAGAATGTCTTCTAGAACTGTGTAAGTGATCTCAATAAATCTGATGAATTATCTCCCCAGTTTACTTTCCCGGCTCTTTGTTTCATCTGCTCAGACACAGTCATAATAAAGATATGTCACATG